>CASBSA010000221.1:73449-274695 GCA_949129095.1 Volucella bombylans | reverse complement strand
CTCACTTGGTGAGTTGATGACTCTTAGCCTGAATAGGAGGATACTCAAAACTGGATGGGATTTCTGCTAAAAGATGTGTCAGCAGAGGTACGACGCTGATATACCTGGAAGCGAGTAGTAGTATACCTGGACGCAGTAGCATCTTAATACCATTAAATAACTCTTACAGCTATATTATATCTTAACTGATCAACCCGTTGGGTGGATCCTTGTGCATTGTGAGTAAACCGCAATAAAACTGATCTTGTTCTCTTTTCCAGGAAATATGAAATTCCAATCATAGACCCTCCTTCAATCTACGGTACCTTGGGTCTTATTTTTGACAGGAAACTAAGCTAGAAACCTTATAATCAAGAGAGAGTAAAGAAATCTACAGTAGCTTTATTTTCTTCCACAAAGCCATTGGGAACAAATGGATGTCTAGTGGATGGTCTTAGACAATGCAGTAAACTGAAGCAAAGTAAGCAAAGGCTAAAGGACAGCATGTCTGTACATAGGAGGAGCCTCATGTAAAGGGGTTTTCAATACGGACTTGACAACTTTGAATTTAATTTATGAACGCTCTCTTTCACTAATTATCAAACTGTCACTGTTAATTTATTCAGTAAACTCAACATCTTCATCATGGTAAAGTACACGAACGAGCAACGTCTGCAAATTATAAAAATTTTCTACCGAAATTCGGAGTCGGTGACTGCAACTTTAAGAGCGTTAATTCGCAATTTTGGTCGTAATGCTCGCCCTAGTAGACAGGCAATAACAAGGTTAGTACTAAAATTTGAGTCTACATATTCGTTGTGTGAAGTTGCCGTGTCAGTGACACAACGGGTTGGTCGAAGTGTCGAAAATATCAGTCAATTCCACGGCGTTGTCAAGAATTGGACATCGCTTAGACCACATTATGGCGTATTTTGCGTAAGGATCTTGGGTTACACCCATACAAGATCAAGCTGACTCAAGAATTGAAGCCGATGGACCATTTTAAGCGACGTACGTTCTCCGAACATGCGGTTCTGGAGAAGATGCGCCAAGATGATGAATTTCATCGCAAAATCATCTTCAGTGACGAAGCTCATTTTTGGCTCAATGGGTTCGTCAATAAGCAAAATATGCGTTATTGGTCGGGTGAAAATCCACATGTGCTTCATGAATCACCACTTCATCCACAAAAAATAACTGTTTGTTGCGGTTTGCATGCGGGCAGCGTTATTGGGCCATACTTTTTCGTCGACGATAACGATCGTCACGTTACTGTGAATGGTCAGCGTTGTCGCGCCATGATCACCGATTATTTTTGGCTCGAATTGAAAGATATGGACTTGGACGACATGTGGTTTCAACAGGATGATGCCACAAGCCCACAGCACAGGCTACAATCGATTTATTGAAGAGTAAGTATGGTGAGCGTGTTATCTCCAGACATGGGTCAGTCGATTGGCCGCCTCGTTCGTGCGTTCGGGTCCAACGAATCGACCGCTGCAAACATGCCCGCGGTGGCCATATGAACGAAGTCGAGTTCCATTCATAAATGTTTTGATTGTACTTCAAGCCGATAATAAAGTTTTTGAAATATCTCAAATGGTGTTGAGCAGTAACACCATGGGAAAAGATTAGCCCCATTTAAGGCATTTCGAAATTGCATGTCCTTAAAGGTGATGGGAAATCAATACGTGCCAAAATATTCGATTTACATAAAGAAGATCACATTTTTAATCAAGTTTCTTAGTTTTTAAGCTCTAATTTCGTACATATCGGGCACATAACAAAACTGTCGGGCACGTGACGCCAGCTGTTATGCAAAAAAAAATTTGAATAATTATTTTGCTTTCAACCAATTGTTTTTTTTGTAAAAATCCATATATAGAATACCACATGCTTCTTTGTTATTACTTTTCAAGGTTAATCTAAAATAAACCAAAACTAAATGCAATTACAAACTTTGGTGAATGAAAACTGAGTACGAAAGTCGAGTACGTTACAATGAAATGCCACTGAAGTATTTGTGAATACGTGCTGACGATCAATGTTCTAGTGTGGAAGTATGGAAACTGGCATCTCTGTCTCCAGGTGTGTATAAATTCATTTATTTCGCTCGGCGTTACATCACAGTACCGTGTTAACTCCTTCCGCCGCGAAAATTTGCTAAGAAAATCTACCCATGCGTCGCCAAAAAAAAAATTGATTTAAAAAAATATATACTCCAATTTATTGATATAGACAAAAAACTAAAAAAATAATAATTATTTCCATATTTTTTACATCTATTTTCTTAAATATAGTATTAAACCAGATGGGTTACATTTTGAACAAGTGCACCGCAAGGGTCAACTTAATTTTTTTGGGGATCTTGGAAACAAACACGGAGGAACTTTACAAATAGAACAAATCCAATTTGTCCTGCTGCGTGCGAACTTCATAGGGAACGAAAGGCTTACAAGCCTTTTGGGCAATAACGGATGATGATTTTTCCAACGGGTGTATATTTCAACAGGGGTGGCCGTGGTGTAGTGGTAATAGCAAACGCTTCTCACTCGGAGGGTCCAGGTTCGAATCCTGCCCATGGCAAGTCAGTTTTTCATTTGTAATTGGAACTCAGACAGAAAAATTCTGCGTGTGAAGGCATAACACTGACACGTAGATACGTAGATTTGGCTGTTGTAGAGTTTCAAGCACAGAAAAGAAAAATACTGTGATATACTCGAATCACTCTGAGTGAAGAAAAACTCTCCGTCCATTCGAACTCCCACCCCTGGAGAACAAACATAGAAACCAAACACACCTGAGTTTCAAACCACTACAAAAACAATTTTCCTTTCTTCTCCTTCTATCTTTCCGCCCGAGCCCTGTCAACAGTAAAAGGGTATCTAACCCCTTAGGCGCGCGTAAATTATATAAAAAAAAAACTAGATTTTTCGCCAATAAACCATTTATAACTGAGCGCCTGAATGTCTTCATGTCCATATGCGGAAGGTTGACCATTTTGTACAAGCAAAGGGAATTTACGACTTTTGCATCTAGAAAAAAGAAAAATATCCGGTGTCAGCATTTCATGCTTTTTCTGTCCAATTTATAAACTGACAAGTTCTCGTCGAACTTGTCCACTGCAGTTTGACATAATACTTTTGTTACTGTCCCACACTTGTTCTTACGTGAAACCTCACTAGATTTTTTTTCGGGGTCAAAATTGGAGGGAATATGTACAGACAGCTTATCTTTCCATTTTATAGCGGTTAGGTTTGTGTCACTGTAGAAAAACTCCCTTTTCACCTGATTATCTGGTGGGAACCACTCAAGATATTTTTTCGTGGCATTTACCGTTCCACACACACAGATTCCGTCTTTCTACAAGTCTTCCATTAGCTCCACACCAGTAAAATAATTGTCAATATACACCACATGATTTTTGTGATTGAAATCGGACATCAAGCTCCTTACAACTTTAGCTCCAAGATTGGTTTCTGCAAGCATCCAAACTTTGTACCCCCTTTTTATCGGTTTCTTTGGCATCTACTGTTCCATATAGCTCCGACTCTTGAATTTTATCATGGACTCGTATATGGCTACTTCACGAGAAGGATTTGCACATTTTTTAAAATTTGTTGAGAGCATTTGGAGCATAAGTTTAATTTTATAAAGTCTATCGTAATTGGGAGCGCCTCTTTTTTCTTCAAGACACCATCATTCACATGTAAATTTCCCAGCAACCAACTAAACCGTGATTGCTTCATAAAGGAACTGATATATGAATCGTGTAAATCTGGGGAAGAAGACCAATAATCTTTATAGCTAAGAAGCTTCTTGATTCCCATTAGCAAGTTCAAATCAACGAATGCTTTCATTTCGCTTATATATGTTTTCTCAAATGGTTTGCCTGTTTTTATGTGTTTTTGCTGAGCGTATAAATTTGTTTGCAAAATCCAATGCTCAAAAAGTTGGTCGTCAAACAATAACTGGAAAGGGTCTATGGGTGTTGGACTTTCAATATCTTTGACGAAATCAGTAGCCCCATAGTTATGTGTCAACTCTGGTAAAATTTGCTACTGACCATTCTGAATGACTTGGGTCCGGTTACGAATCACTTTTGGCAAATTAGGTCTTGGAAATTGTTGCTGGATTTCCGAAAGAGGAATATCGTCCTCCCAATCAAAAGATAATATCAACTGAGTTTGTAGGACGCCGAAAAACATAAAAATTTTAAACACAAAAACAAAAAAATAAAAGAAAGGAGAGCTGTTTTCTTCTCGACGGTTTATTACAAACTGTTCTATGATCTGATATTTTTCAGTTAGACATGAGTAGTTATGCACATACATGTAAATATATAAATGATATGAATACATATGTAAATGTTCGATCGAGTATAGGGTGTTTCCTACTGAATAATAGTTAATGTCAATAATTTTTGAATATATAGATAAAATATGCTATAGCTCCACCATGCTGAACATAAATCGTCCTCGATTTATCTAGTTAAACAAATCCACGATCATTGACAAAAGAATATCAATAACATAAACATTTATTCAAATTAAAATATAATATTTTCATTTAAAATCAAACCATTAACGACAGTGTAATATATTACACACAATAATACAATAAAATATTTGTGTTTTCGTTTTTTATTTGTATGTAATAAATTTAAGAGAAAATATTGATATGTGCAATGATATAAAACGAATTATTCTAGTATAGAATAAATTTTCATATTTTCTGGAGATGCTACTCCTTCGTAGGGTACCCGCGAAAATTGAAAATTGTCTAGGTATTTTATTAAATACCTTTCGTTAGGAAGCACTTTAGATATTTCATAGGGTCCTTTGTACTTAGGAGATAGTTTTTTATTAGTGCCAGGCGTATTATCAGTATTTTTTATCAAAACAAGATCACCTTCTTTATACGAATATGGTTTCTTGTGTCTTTTATCAAAATAAATCTTGTTTTTTTCCTGACAACGAACAATATTTTCAGATGCTTTTTGCCTTAAAGATTCCAAATTTTCTGTATTTTCTTTAATTATGTTTTCAGTAAGATACTCGCGAACTTTATCATTAACCTCACCTTTCTGAGCAACACCAAATAATAAGATACTTAGACAGAAACCTGTGCTTTTGTTGTTGGTATTATTTAAAGCAAACTCTACTTTGCTCAGATATTTTGTCCAGTCAGCAGGATCTATTTCGCTTTCCTTAGCAAGCATAGATGTCAAGGTTCTATTAACCCTTTCAACCTGTCAATTTGATTGAGGTGAACTAGTTGCTATCTTAATATGCTGTATATTGTTGCTACTACAAAAATTGCTAAAATCTTCAGCAGTGACAACTGCCTCTGTCCGATACGATACGTGTTGGTGTATGCCGCAAAATAAAGCTCCAAGCACTTTATCACCTCTTTGGTGTTTGTTGTTTTGACTGCAGAGAGTTTCGTAAACTTTGAAAAACCATCAATGACCAGTAATACATGTTTTTTCAAATTATGAACGCAAGAAGGCAAAGGACACAGCAGGAATGCTGTGTAACACACCCTCTTTTTTACCACTTTGGGGTGAGAAATGAAAACATTTCAAACAACTCTTAACGTAGTTTTTGATTTTGGCCTTCATAAAGGGAAACCAATAGGTTTTTCTTATAAAGTCATAACATTTTTCCGCACCTACATGACAAAGACCCTCGTGGTGTGTCTGGATTACGTTCCTTTCCATTTGTGACGGAACGTAAAAAAAAAACTTGATTATTTGACTTTCGATACACCAGCCCATTAATTAGTTCATACAAATGACTTTCCCTTTTTTCAAGCATTTGAACCAATTCCCTTACTATTTTATCTTTTTATTGAGATGCAGCTAATGCATGCTCAAAAGATTCAGATTATATTATTAAAATATTATGACACCTACTGAGTGCGTCAACGTGACCCATTCTCTTGCTATCTCTATGTTCAATTGTGTAGTTAAAATCCTGTAGCTCTAAGGCCCAGCGAGATATTCTTGGATTAAGAAGTTTTTTGTTGAGAGTTAGGGTCAGAGACTTGCAATCAGTAAGTATTTTAAAATGAATGCCGGTCAAATAGACTCTGAATCTTCTGAGGGCATATACTATTGCCAATGTTTCAAGCTCGTATGAATGGTATTTTGACTCTTGGGCCGTTGCACGTTTTGAGAAAAAAAAACACTGGGTGTAAACGTTTATCGTCTTGCTTCTGAAGCAAAACAGCCCCAAAACCGAAACTACTTGCATCGCAATGTCACTCAGTAATTCCGTTTGGGTTATAAATACTTAACACTGGGGCATCTAAAAGCTTTTGCTTCAAAGTTTCAAACACGGACATTTCCTTTTCACAAAACACGAACTGAGAATCCTTTTTCAAAAGGTCATACAACGGCTTTGCGATAATCGAAAAATCTCTAATGAATTTCCTAAAATATGAGCATAAGCCCAGGAAAGAGTGCAAGCATTTTATATTTTTAGGAACGGGAAAATCTTTTACTGCCTTAACACCATCTAGATTAGGACGTATTCCACTTAGAGAAATTTCATACCCTAAGTACGTAATTTGCTCATACAAAAATAAACACTTGTCGAAACGCAACTGCAAATGATTTTCCCTAACTATCGTAAAAACCTCTTCCAAAATATTAAAATGCTCATCTAATGTTTCTGTCGCAACAAGCAGGTCGTCAATATAAATTCTTAACTTTTCAGATCGTAATAACTTTTTAAATTTTGATTCAATAAATCGTTGAAAAAACGCTGGACCATTTTTAAGCCCAAATGGCATAAAAAGATACTCGAATTGTCCGGATGGTGTCACAAAAGAGGTAAATTGAGTTGAGTCGTCGGCCATTTTAACATGTTGGAAACCGTTCTTTAAATCCAACAAGGTAAAATACCGTTTATTTCGTAGCCCGTCAAGAATGTCCTCAATAAGTGGTAAAGGAAAATTGTCTTTAATTGTTATTTTATTTAACTGTCGATAGTCAACGCATAAACGCAGTTCCCCCGTTTTCTTTTTTGCTAGGACTATAGGTGAAGTAAATGGTGAACTACTTTCGCGAATAATTTTCCTATTCAAAAGATCATCTAAGATTTTATTCAATTCAATTTTGTGAGCAAATGGCAATCTCCTAGGCGTGCAACTAAAAACACTGTTCGTATCTTTAAGAACTATCTTCATTTCAATATCATTGGTTGAACCGTTGTTTGCGTAATCACAATCTGAAACACTTCTGGTAACTAACTTTTGGATTTCGATTTTATCTTTATGAGTTAAATTTTCGTTTATGTTTAAACTGAATTTACTATCGCGATCATCAAACATATCAATTTTTAAAATTTCATTTAGTTCGTCATCTAAAATATTTTTAATTACATTTCTATTTTGTTCAATTGATTTTTGTTCGTTATCTTTGTCAAAACTTAATTTAACATTTGTTTTTCTTAAAAAATATCTTCCTAAAATAATAGCATCTCTCATAGTATCATTCATAGCAACATATAGACATTGATTTACAAAACTTTTATTAAAATTTATTTTACAAAACACCTTACCAAGGATTATTAATTTGCTGTTGTTAATACCCACGAAGTCTTCCGATTGCGTTTCTATAGATACTGCCAGATAAGGTGGAATAAATTTTTGTTGCACGAAGCTTATAGGACTCCCAGTGTCAATCATCGTTACAGCACTCATGGTTGTACTGACGGCTCCATACTTGCTGGTTTGTAGACGGTACTCCAAAACACCATGAAAATCTTTAAAAATTGAAGAAACATCCACGTCTTGAATAAAATGCACTGCTAAAGTTTTTGGACAATCTTTGACAATATGTCCTCGTTCGCCGCATCGAAAACATGAGCCTCTCTCACGTTGTGGTTTTAGACACTTCGATGACACGTGACCCGCTTCGTTACAGTTGTAACACTTGATGTTGAGTTTGTTACTTGGATTCACTGTTATTTTTGATTGCGGTGTTTTATGAAAACCGGTGGCACCTGATGAACAGTCCAGTTTCATTTGTTCGTATCTTCTTAAAACAGTTTTCAGCTCAGGTATAGTATTGGCTGTGAAAAGGATTTGTTTGTTAAAAGACGAATCAGGTATACCTTTTATGATGTATGTTATGACATCATTCTCTTCAATATCAGATGAATTTGCAATTTCTAGCATTGTGAGAACGTATTGTTGCAGATTCTCTTCTTTGTGCTTCCTTCGGTTCCTCAAGGTGTTGTGGACATCCGCAGCTGATGAATGGTGATGAAACTCGTTCGACAATGCTGTTTTTAGTTCTTCCCAGGAACGGCATGAAGTTGATCTAAGAAACAGCTTTGCAGTTCCTTTTAACAGTCGTTGCGCAAAAATAAAGCACTTTGACTCGTCAAGGTTATAGATTTCCTTAGAATGCTCAAAATTTTGAATCCATTTGGTGATAGGAAAACTGTCATCGCCAGAGAATGTTTGTAAGGGGTCTTCTATGTCCCTAAATGAACAAAAATTTGGAAGTGACTCACTTGGATTACTGAGCTCCGCAAATCGTTTTTGCAATGCTAGAATTTCTTCTTTTCTCGCGACTTTTCTCCGCAAATCCTCCAATTGTTGTTGATCCACATCATTCTCAGGAGCATTTTGTTCGATGTTTTCAGTGTTGTTATCGTCAATGCTTGCAGGGAAGTACTCATCAATTTGGGCATCACTCAATTCTCGAACTGCTTCTTCAAGGCGAACTCTCAACGTAGCCTTTGTTCCATTTGAAGGCAAACCCATCGCAGACAATTTATCCTTTACCGCCTGAACCGAAGCCATGTGTAAAAATGTAGAAACACGTGAAACCATTTTTTTTTGTCACTTTTCTTTTTCTTAAAATTGTTTATTTTTTTTTTTTTCTACCACTCGTAACAGGAAAACAATAATTAACAAAAACGTAAAACTTTGAGTTTGTAATACCGAAACAATAATACAGTCGAACGTACACTCCTTACATTAATTGCCAATCCCACTTCTGATGCTGTAGGACGCCGAAAAACATAAAAATTTTAAACAAAAAAATAAAAGAAAGGAGAGCTGTTTTCTTCTCGACGGTTTATTACAAACTGTTCTATGAACTGATATTTTTCAGTTAGACATGAGTAGTTATGCACATACATTTAAATATATAAATGATATGAATACATATGTAAATGTTCGATCGAGTATAGGGTGTTTCCTACTGAATAATAGTTAATGTCAATAATTTTTGAATATATAGATAAAATATGCTATAAGTTCCTGACCCTCAGGCTGTAAATAGGAACCTGACCCACATGATATCACTGAAGAAATTTCAGAATCAGGTCGTGAAGGAAGTGAATCTGCATCATCGTCTGTTCCCAGTTCTCTCAAAATTTCATCAAAACTCATGCCAACCAAATTAAGATCTGGTTCATTACAATCCGACATGACTAAAATAAGTAAAAAAATGGAAAAGTGAAAAAAGGCTTCCGTCGCAGTAGGTCAGAAAACGTACCACTTGTTTTTCTTCTATATTTACAGCTTTTCGAGAATATTCTTATACTAATAATAATAACCTGTATTATATAAACACTAAACACTTTATAAATTATAAATTTTGTTAATAACTTTGCAAAAACACGAATTTTTAACAGCACGAGATTTAAGAAATGAAATTCCAGTTTCAACTTCACAAAAGTACCGTTACTCACTTTACCGTAAGAACAAAGTTGAAACGAAAAATTCTCCCTTCTCTCTTGCAGGTCACACAATGTTTTTCTTTCATGCGGTATAAATATTAAACCTTTGAACCAGTTGCAGAAAATACTTTCTACATGGTTTAAAATTTGTCCCACTTTGCCACAACGATAAGAAATATGTGGTTCAAATTTTGAACCAGTTAAACGGAAAGAGCAAAGGCAGTTGCATGTTGCCACAATAACAAGTAATTCTAAAAACCCTTCTCTGTGTATAATTTATTAAAAAAAGATGCTCCCCACTAAGAAAACAGTAGTGGACTTATTCTAATGCACCGTACTGTATTGTTATACGAGTATATGGCAAATGATTATATTTTCACATCAGTGAACAGTGTCTTTCTGCTCTGAGTCATACTTCGTCTGTGAGAGAAACAAATCATTTTTTGGCCGGAAAAAAATATCCATGTTGGCAAAACATTTCGAGGTTAGGCTGATATAAAAGCCCATACACACACATCATCTAACCATATTTCTTGAGTGTAATAAATCAATGATAATTATTCAAGCACAGTGGCTAACATTTAGTGGTTATTGAGAGGACGGGCATGTTATTACCGATTGCTCCGATTTTCTACTTGTATATTTATATCGCTTGTAGGCGTACGATGGACATTTCCTTGATGGCCAGTAAAATACTGAATTCAATCCTCGTTCTATTGGAATTTGGTCATGTTACAAGTCGATTACTTTCGGAAAGTAGGCGTACAAGGAGGTAAGGGCTAATAATGAACACCATTAATCTCATTTTTAGAGAATAGTTTAACGAACAATAGAAAATTACAATTACAATACAACGCAACGTCTGTAATGAAAAGATGAGGAATAAAGGGAGGAGGAATTCTGGGAGATTCTATATGAACGGACTTATGACTTAAGTTGCGTAATAGGTACAATGACTTCAACACAAGTACTAATAAATAAAGTGCACAATGGTAAGAATCAACGAATTTAGGGTTAAATTTGGGGGTAAGCCAAGTCAGTGGTGCAGCAAAGTTTTGAGACAATAGCTCTAAAACTTTGGCTTCGATAATGTGTGGTTTGCCGGGAAAGTTGCACAATAGTTATTTCTACGTTTGTAGCTGTTTCTATGATAAACCAGTGCTTTATGATGAACGCAATTTTTATAGAATTATCATATAATTGTGGGATCGAGGACTCAGCTGCGATCCGGTCGTGCATGCTGATTCATGAGTCTCTCCCCTTACACAGAGTGAATTAAAGTCAGTCAGAAATAAGAAGAAGTGATCAAGGTCGCACACGGCGCAGTACGCAAATCAGTTTCTTTTTGAAATTTTTTTTTTTTACGCTATACCCATGAAGGGTTTGATTTTGTATTTTGTGTGTCATTTCTTGAAATAAACATTTAAATTGATGGGAGATGAATTCCCCACAAAATTGGGGGCTCAATCGAAATTTCGAGATTCAAGACAAGAATCAACAGGAATACAACAAGAATCGACCAGTGTCATCATACAAACGGGAAAAAGGCGACGAGGGTGTACATACATACATATGTATGTCAATATACATACACACAGTGAAAAGAAGAAGAACAACGGTGAAGACGACGACGACAGCGTGCCTGGCGAAAGAAAATAAAAAGCATCACCCCTATTGCGAGTTTCAATTATCAATCATGAGACGATTGATAAACTTATCATTAAAAAAAAATTCGGTATTGTGTAACTCATTTGATAAAAATTCTGACAACTGTCTGTCTGCTGTGAATGAGACATGATATTTCACAATTTGTTTTGTGTTTTTTTTTGTCTTTGTGTTTTAATATTTAATTAAAAGAATAAAATAAAAATGAATTCAATGGAATTGTGGTTTGACGATGATGAACAGTTTTTTTGGAAACTATTAGAAGAAGAAGGCAATTAAGGGATGTTTCCAATCCTCTAGAATTAAAGGAAAGTATGTAAGAAGATATGTAACTCCACAATCGATTCGTTCTTATGGGTAATGCTTTTCAGTTTTGTTAAAAATTTTCTTTTATCGAAACCAGCGTTTGCCTATTTGTTGCGTGAAATATAGGAAAAGTTAAAGCCAGAAATTAGAACTACATCGATACCAAACGTCATAAAGCTTGCCACAGCATTACGGTTATGTGCCAATGGGTCATATCAAATCAGCGTCGGGAATAAGAATTCCAACGGTCTGGCCCAGTCAACTGTGTTTTAAAAGATGTTTTTAATGTACTCGAAGAAGTGGATTTGTTTGTCCGAAGTGGATAAAGTTTAATTACTCCAATACTGAGAAAATATGGGCAAAAACATATTTTTTCGAAAGAAGTGGAATACCGGGCGTAATAGGCTGTGTGGATGGGATGCATATAAAAATTACATCAACTAAAAAACAACTGCAACAAGCGTACAACAACAGAAAACAATTTATAGTATAAATGCTATGATAGTATCTATCAAAATAGAAACTTTCAGTTGCTTAATATTAACTTATGTTCTCAGGTATGTGATGATGAGATTAAAATCCGGGGTGGCAGCACGTAACTTGATACAATCGAGTTCAGTCGACACAATCGAGCTCTGGCAGCACCTAATTTGTCACAATCGACTACCCTCGATTGTATCGTCAAAGTTGGCAGCACACAAACTAGAAAATGACGTTTCAAACAAAGCTTTATTCTCGATAGCAAATACCTATCGTTTAACAACTAAAAAATGGAAAATAAGCAAAATATGGCCATTAATAAAAAACAAATAGAAATTATAACAAATTTTATGAGCGATCATAAGGATTTAGCTCGAGGAATCTTGAAAACGGCTCAAGGAAGGAAAAATAGCAGTTTTCTCTGGGAAAGACTATCCAATTCCCTGAACACAGAGGGTCCTCCACAAAAAGATATTAAAGATCCTTTTAAAATCCCAATAGTTCTCTCAATTTGGCTTCTAGCTACCGAATGGATGTTGTTGAACCGTATTTCTGCACTTCCTTCTGCAGCATTTCGGTAAGGTGTTAGTAACCATGGCTGTAGAGGGTATCCGCTGTCACCTAAAATGAAAAACAAATCTTAATATGTTAATATTATTCGTTATAATGTATACATGATACAACATGGAAACAAACTAACAAACCTAGAAATCGAGTGCTAACATCGCCAGCATTGAATTGTTGTTTTAAAAAATCGAATTCATTGCTACTATTCCAAACAGCCGAGTCATGTGCAGCACCACCATGTGAACTGTTGATTGCAATTACCTCGTTTAGGTGATTGCAAATCTATGCATAGAAATGTTAATTTTAGTATTTAATTATATTGATTATATTATTACCACCATTGCATTCAAGCTATGAAATCCTTTTCTGTTGAAATATATGTGCTCATTTTCCTTTGGTCTCAAAATAGGAATATGAGTACCATCAACGCATCCCACTATTCCCGGTAGTTTAAATTTCCTGTAATAATATTCTTTGCTGTCTTGAAATTTAGAACTATCAAGTCTTATCCATTGCGGACAAATTTCGTTTTCCAAAAAACCCAAAGTGCGTCGAAAGAACTTTGAAACTGTTGTCTGTGCCATACCTAGTAACACGTTTGTTCCGACATTGATTTGGTAACTCCCACTGGCTAGGAGACTCAATGTTGAACAAAGTTATAAAATGGCTGGAACTGATGTGCTTCTTATTTTGCCTGGAAGTTTTGATGAGTTAAGGATCATAAGGAAGCATTCCTTGTTCACTCTAAACTGATGCACAAAGCTAAAGAAATGTAGTTAATTTTTCAATGTTGTCAGTGTTATTCTTTTATTTCTGAATACTCACTTTCTTTCACTTAATTCTAATGGGTTGCTGTTATCTCTTAGAACTCTTCTTTTTATGTTGGCATTAGAGACTTCCTCGTCCTCACTCTCCGAATCAAAAAATAACATCTTTTTTCTATCCACTTTTCAAATAAAGAATAGTTGAAATTGAAATACCGATTTGACATTTCACTTCATAGTTCACAATCATTTTTTTAAGTACAAGTCACAATGAAACTCGTTTCAAGTTACGTGCTGCCAAAAATGTTTTGTTTCGAGTTGGCTGACGATGAACAATCCTCGATTGTATCAAGTTACGTGCTGCCACCCCCGTTTTTTTAGCGCAAAATATCACTGTTCGACACATGATGCCAATGTTTTCAGCATGTCTTCCCTCAAAATGAAGTTGGAACAAGAGTACCAAAATGGAAAAAGGAATACTTGGTTATTAGGTACACAATCATGTTATTAACTTAATACATATGTACTTATTTTCATGCACTATCAATTAGGTGATGGCGGATATGCTTTGAAGCCATATTTGATGCCACCATTCCGCAACCCTGACTCAGCTTCACAGGAAAATGCGTTTAATAAAAAACACGCCAAGGCAAGAAACATTGTTGAATGGACAATAGGCGTTCTCAAAAACAGGTTTAAGTGTCTGCTAAGAGCACGTGTGTTGCATTAAAGGCCTAAAAAGGCTACTCGAATTGCAAATGTTTATGCAGCTTTACACAATATTTGTGTAGACTTTAATGTCCCATTTCAAATCGGCCCATACCTAGATAATTGGGATTAGTATTGAGAAAGGATATTTTGTTTAAATTGTATATCCTTTGCCAATCGCGCTGTGGAGGACCTAAACTGTTCAGCTCCAATGAAAAACTTTCCCACATTTGCTGCAACATGCTTTTTGGGCAAACTCCTTTTGCGATGTTTTCATTTTCCACCATCAGTTGAACCAATCTTTCTACTGGCTTTTTGTTGCTAACTACTTTTGCCTTAGAACCAAAAATGTTTTTTATTATAAATACATTAAAATATTACAAACACTTACATTTTCCTTTGCGGCAGCTTGCTCTATCGTCCTCGAAAATGCTATTGACTAAAAACTTGACATTTATCAAAAAAATTGATTTCAATTGACACTCACAATACCACTTCAGCTCCATTCATAATGGACAAATTGACAACGATCAATCGTTCATTGACAATTGACAATCGCAATACCAACGAGTCAGATTTTTTGATAAGTATCGTTTATCGTTTATTTTTTGACACTCGCAATAGGGGTGCATATTGTAAGTATGTACCAAACCGTGTGCGATATTTGTTGTTTGAGTATATTTTTTGCCATTTGGCAGTAATTTGAAAAAAAAATAAAAATAAAAATAAAATAATAAATTTCATAATGTTTTAGGTAAAGAAAATTGTAGATATGCGTATGGATGAGTTGAGAAAGAGTTTGAGGGATTTAGGATTGTCAGTATCTGTATTAGAGAGGAGACTCGAGGATTATGTTGACTCTCAGCGCAATATCACTGAAGAGAAGACGTTAATTACGAGTAAAATCAACAACGATGGCGTCGGGGTGAGTAGTCAAATACCAAGCGGTGAAGTAGATAAGATGTTATCTTCAAAAAACAGCAATTCGGTTGACGATAAAGGTGATGATCTTCATGAAATCATAGGGGCTCGTGGATCGGCGTCCGCTCCAGCAATAGCGAGTCAGCTGGTATCCACTTTCACATTTATAGATATAGAAGAGAGCCTAACAAAGTACGGTGGCGGTCCAAACCAAGATGTCGTCAGGTGGATACGCGAATTTGAGGATGCTAGTTCCGTTCTGGGGTGGAATGAACTACAAAAATACATCTTTGGGAGGCGGTAGTTGACTGGCGCCACTAACATATTTATTCAGGGTGAAAAAAACATTAGAGACTGGTCCTACATGGAAGCAGTGCAAATAAAAGAATTTCAAGCTCCCGTAAACGTGGTACAAATACACCGTAAGCTGCGTATGGAACGAAAACAGCCAACAGAGACGATTAGAGAATTTCTATACCAATTGGTCGAACTAGCGAAGCCAATACCCATTGATGAAGAATCATTGGTGGAGTATTTTGTAGAAGGATTACGGGACAAAAGGGCCAACAAATGGTTTTTGTATGAAGCACACACGCTTGAAGACCTCAAAGCAAAATTAAGAACGAACGAGTCAAAAGTACATCAACCTCTGTGAGCCACTCACAGCATTGCGATCTTTTTCGACCAAAGGAAAGGACGACCGAAATTGTTTCAAATTTGGAGGTGCGTCGCACATAGCAAGGGTGTATCCGAAAGGGTACAACTGCTTTAAGTGCGATCAATTTAGGCATAGGTCATTCAAATGTGGCGATACAAACAAAGATGGGAAACAAATGAAGGAGGCCAAGGTAGGGAATGCGAAATTTTGGGTAAAAACACCATTTATGCTATAGTAGGTACTATTGGAAGGGATTCAAATTACAGCGTTGGTCGACAGTGTGTATTGTTAGTGAAGTGTGTAACGTTAGACACGATTTTCTTTTAAGATTGGGTAGGTACAACATAAAATCACCTTCCATCACGTTGTCAGGGTTAGGCAATCACCAAATTCTTACCCGTGGTCACATCGAAGTTTCCATGACCACAAAATATGTTTCCAAGCTAAGCTGCATATAATAGACGAGAAGGACTCCATGTTTCAGCTGGTGATAGGGATTAACCTCATTAAGGAAGCGACAGTCGTCATAGACGCGGGGGAGATTCGATTCAGACAACGCCGTAAAGTGGAACGAAAAGTGATGAGGACATCGAGGAAGTTGCTGAGGTCGCGACCAAGCCGAATGGTTCCGCCATAAAGAGTGACGAATTAAGCGAAATTAAAGACGACTCCATTACCGCATGAGCACGCCAAGATGTATCGATGAATGTGTTGAGGTTGACCTTTCGAATTTACCAAGGGTGCTGCGACTATCGGCGCATAAATAAGCAGATCATCAAGGACCATTTCCCAATGCAGCTAATTGATGATGTTCTCGATCCTCTATAGCGCGGTAAAGTTTTCACTACGTTGAATCTAATCAATGGATTTTTCCACGTGCCTGTGGAAAAGGTGTCCAGATAATACACATCATTCGTTACACACAATAGCCAGTTCGAATTCCTAAAGTCCCATTTGGTGTTTGCAATTCCCCGGCCGTTTTTACTGATTCATACACTACGTATTCCACAAACTGATCGCTGAAGGAATTATGGTAGCGTACATGGAAGATTTGGTAGTGGTGGCTAAAGATCATAAGGAAGCTATGGATAGACTTAAGATGGTGCTGGACGTGACCAGTGCAAACGGACTCAACATAAAGTGGAGCGAATGCCAGTTCCTTAAAGAATCAGTTTTATTGGTTATATCAACGGAGATGGAACACTGAAGCCATCGTTGAAGAAAATATGAGCTGTCAAAGAATTTCCTGTTCCAACCGAAAGAAAATCGCTACAACGATTCCTTGGATTAACTTTCTATTTTGGAAAGTTTATTCCCAACTTCTCGGCGGTCGCCAAACCGTTAAGTAATATGCTAAGGAAGGATGTCGTTTTCAAGATGGAGACAGATCAACTTGTGTCGGTCGAATTATTGAAGAATGCCATCATTGAAGCTCCAGGAGGTTCATACTGATGCTAGTAAGTATGGTTACGGAGCTGTGCTTCTCCAAAAGAACAGCGAAGATAAAAAAATTTCACCCAGTTCAATATATGAGCAGGAAAACAACACCGCCTGAAAAAAAATACTGTTCATATGAATTGAAAGTCCTAGCAATCATAGCCGCCCTCAAGAAATGGAGGATTTATATAGTGGGAAGATCGATTACAATCGTGACGGATTGTAATGCATTTGCGAAGACCATTAAGAGGAGAGATATGTCACACGACATATGAAGATTATTATTTGCAAAATGGTTTAATATACGAGGCTCCTGATAAGGAGTTGGTCGCTATGCCAGCTACCATAGAGAAGGAGATTATTGAGATAGTACACGGACAAGGGCATTTTCGTACAAAGAAAACCGAGGACCTCGTGTGCAGAAACTGCTTCATTTTGGATGTGACAAAAAAGGTGAAAACAGTGGTCGTCTGTGTTCTAGCTGAAAAGAAGAAAGGTAAACAAGAGGGGTTTCTTACACCGATTAATAAGGAAAATCGTCCATTGCAGACATACCATATTGATCATGCAGGCCCAGTGCAGGCAACGAAGAAGCTTTATAACTACTTTTTTTTTTTATAATGAGCGCGCGCTCAAGGGGATTGAGTACCCTTAAGGTAATTGTACACAGCGCGGGAAAAGGAAATTTAGGGAGGAAGAAAAGAGAGGTACCGATGTACATTGTTTTTAAATGTTTGCAAGTTATAACGACCAGGAAATACAGAGATCGGCAGGGCATTCCATAAGCGAGTTGTACGGCTTAGGAATGAATCAATCCGAAAATGGGCTTGAGGGTATACTGATGAGCATTCATATCGGGACGGGTGTTACGGTTAAAAGTTTGAATGGGCAGAATGATACTGGCGAGTTCAGTGGAGCACTGGTGGTGGAAATAGCGATAGAACAAAGTGAGACACGAGACATTTCGTCGGTGTTCGAGGGTGTCCATTGATAGCACGGTTTTGAATCCTATCTAGCAGGTGCAGAGATGTTTTAGGAGCACCTGACCAGATGTGGGCGTTGTACTCCAATTTTGGGCAGATGAATGCTTTATATATTGAGGCCAGATCAGAGGGGGTAAAATATTTCTTACATCGCTTGAGGAAACCTGGTGGTTGTAGATGCATTTGCGAAATATGTCTGGTTATACCCCACAAAAGGTACCACTAGCGAAGAGGTAGTTGACCGACTGACGAAACAATCGGAGACGTTTGGGAACTGTAGACGAATTATATCAGATAGAGGAACGGCATTTACGTCGAATGTGTTTAAGAAATATTGCTATGAAAAAGGCATAACTCACTTGGTTATAACAACTGGAGTGCCGCGAGGAAATGGGCAAGTGAAGCGCATCAATAGGCTTTTGATACCGTTGCTAACCAAGCTGTAGCTGGAGAATCCGCACAGCTGGTACAAACACATAAGACGGGTGCAGCAGGTTATCAACTCCACTCGACCGCGAAGCACGAAGTACTCACCTTTCCGGGTACTCACAGGATTGTAGAGGAGTACGGAGTTGAGGGAGGATCAACAAGTTCAAGATTTGCTCCATCAAGAGCTGGTCGAGGAATTGGATTCCGGTCGAAATGAAACCCGACTAGAAGCGAAAGACAATATATTGGAAATGCAACGAGAAAACATAGCGGAGTATAATCGAAAGAGGAAGGCCCCGCGAGCCTACAAGCTTGGAGAAGTGGTATCGGTATCGGAAGTTTCTCGGGCCATATAAAGTGTCTAAGGTAAATAAACATGTCCGCTGCGAAGTAGAGAAACTAGGGGAGCACGAGGGACCGAGCAGAACAAAAGCTGCAGCAGACGGTATGAAGCCCTGGAGGCGAACATCCGAGATGTATGTTGAGTCAGAACGTCCGAATGTAGGATCGAGGACTCAGCTGCGATCCGGTCCGATCATGTTGATCCATGAGTCTCTCTCTCTCTCTTTTCTCTCCCCTTACACAGAGCGATTTAAAGTCAGTCAGAAAGAAGAAGTGATCGAGGTCGCACATGGCGCAGTACGCAAATCAGTTTCTTTTTGTAATTTTTTTTTCCGCTATACCCATGAAGGGTTGATTTTGTATGTCATTTCGTCATTTCGTGAAATAAACATTTAAATTGATGGGAGACGAATTTCCCACATAACTAACCTGAGGTAGCACGCATCCTGTTCAACCTACTCGTAGCATAATGCAACTGAATGATAAAAGAGATATCAATATGGGGATATCGGAAAAAGAATGTTTTATATAAGAAAATTGTGGTAAGTCAGTTATGTCAATCTATAGCACTTAACGCGAGACACCTAGAAATGTACATAAGTCTACCTCTCTTTCACCGACATTATCATAAATATCACGTGCCTAAGTGGCCTGAGATTATTGACGAGCATTTTTTGCAAGACTAGGGTTTTCGAATGATCAGACTAGTCCTCCCTATTGTTCCTTGGATCTCTTCCACTGAATAGTAAGCACATGGCTTAACTCATGACTTTGTATGGTTTGTCAAACAGTTAAAATTCCTAAAATTTTATAAGTACGACTGGACTCAAAACAAAATCCCTCTACCAACCCCTCTACCTGCTAAACTATCATTCATCGTTTATTCTTCTATGCTAATAGATATATAAATAGTAGCCCCGTACTAAATCCATTAAAATGTTTGTTCAGATAACAAAAAAAAAATTGTAAAAGTTGTCAATTGTGGGTCATCACGGGCAACCACTTACCTGTCGAAATGTAGTCAGATACTCGATGAAAAAGTCTACGCAGTCTGATACATACCCCTTATTCGGCTTGTGCTTGTATTTAGATGGAAAAGATTTAGTTGTTTAAGAGAGCTGGCTTGAAGGCATGTTACAGGAGCAATGACTTAAATAATGTGACAGTATCCTGTGTTCAGTAGGGTGGTAGGAAGTCACGCACCCCAACAATTGAGGTGGCTTAACGAGGCCATTTGGCATTTCTAAAAATAGTCCTACTCGTATTACATTTTTGGAAAAGAGTTAAAAGGAATTACTTCGAGATGACTACATGATGCTTGGGCATTCACTGAAGACTGTGAGTGGTTACACATGGCTTTAAAATGTGTTATAGTGCTGACCTTCAAAGAAACATGCAGTAAAAGCTCAAAGCTGCATTCTAGAGGGCAGATATCAAGAAAATATTTGCAATCATTACACAGATCGATTTGAGGCACCTTAAATTTCAATTTCTGAATAAGCTTAGTATTAACAAGATATCCATGGTATTTAGATAACGACATGAATTTCTCTACTTTGCTTCAAGCTGGATCAAGGGGACATTCCTATTTTATGCTGAATATTTTAATGCCAGCCGAAGAAAAAAATTTCTCCTTGGAAGGCAATGGCAAGCATCCGTAACTGATACTGATTCCTATGAAAGTGCTTCTTACTTTCCCATCGTGTCAGTAACAAAATCTTAGGGCTTTCTCAATTTGCACAAAAAATGGCAAGACGAATGAAACGAAGAGACTAGGCTTTGGTTTACACCAGATTGTTGCGGCATCAATTTATTTATTCATTGTATGCAAATTGTTGGGGAGAATATATTTATGTACTTTATTTTGTCGAATAATACGCCGTCCTTCGAGAAACAAAGAGACATGTTTTTGCAGATATTTTCTGAGAGGCATTGTGTTCCTTGGCCTTGTTTTGGGTGAACAATTTAACTATGTTAGTTATTCTTTCCATTGGGTTTGTGTGTATGTATGTCATTACACCAATTTTAAGTTTCCATAAGACATAGAAATATTTTTTATGAGTTTTTGAGAATCACGGCCATATGTGAAACCTACTACTAAAGCGGGAATTTAATTTAAAAAAATTAATTAAGGAATTTCCCTTTGGAGCAGTTTATGTCATAAATGAACTAAACTACAGGCTGGGCCGTAATGTATGCCCTTTAGACCCTTTTCCGGCTGTGTCTCGTGCACCTTGTCCCCCTTGATTGATCCATTGATCATGGCTCTGTAGCGCTCACCATTCACAGTGACGCGTAAACAGCACACCATGCAGTAACTCTTCGTGTAATACTCGTGGGTTTTCAGTGCCCCAGAGCTGCAAATTTTATTTGCTCACGTATCCACATGGAAATGGGCCTCGTTAATGCGCCAAAATCTCTGACGAATTAATCATCACAAATATCGTGACGATTATTCCTACTCACACAAATTGTAATTTTGTTTGCTTCATAAATGTCAAAACCTGATTGACATTTGACGCCATTTGTAAAATCTCTGGCACTTTCCGATAGGCTCATAAATTATATCCCACGCTATAGATGGAAAATGTTATAGATTTTCGATCTTTAAAAAAATAGCTTCACTTCTTGCCACAAATAATTATGATCACTTGTCTATATCTCCCTACCGCAACGAAGTCTGTTCAAAAATTATCCGCCCTTTATTTTTAAAATCAGCATTTATTGAGACCTCTACAGGGTGTCCCAGTTTAGCAGTATAATCTTTTAAGGGCATATTCCCGAATGTCCGCCGAACAAGAAATTGTGCGGCCGGTGTGGGGGGGGTCTATTCTCACTCCATTTCAAGTGAAAGCCCATCAAAGTGACCTCTAATTTGAAGGTGTAACCACTTTAAACGCTATAATTTCTAAACTGGTACAGGTGCAAAAATAGGCTTGGACATTTTGGAAAGATAATTTAGTAGTGCATACAAGTTTTAAATGCTTTGGGTACATCTGTGCAAAAGTTATGGCTCGTTAGTTTCTTAGCCTTAAGTATTCAAGATAAGTAGTTCTAAGTAAAATGTAAATAAAGTCGAAAGACATAGTTATAAGAATTTAGAATAGCTTAGAGCGCCTGTGTGGGGCCAGTAAGTTAGCATAAGATTGTTAAGTAATTGTAAGCTAGCATTTAAGCATTTTTTGTTAGTATGTAAGAGTTAATTAGTAAGAAAATAAAATGCATTGAAAACTGAAACTGAAACTATGGCTCGTTAAACTCAAAATTATGAAAACTTGCTGTTCCATTTACTTATTTAAAATGCATTTTTCTTAAAGTTTTATCCTTGTAAAATTTCCTAAAAATTATGTTAAGAAACATTTTTACGTACGACCAACAGATTTTGTAGCCATTTTTCGTCAAACAAAAATGGACAAAAAGAAGTGTACATATTTAGTTAAAATCTCTTCAATATTTCTATGTGATCCTGAGAAGAACCGTTTTGGAACAGTTTATGGAATGTTTATAGCAATTGTTCGGAATGCTTTCCTTCCATTTGAATAAACGTTAGAGCGTGTTTAACCATTTCGGATGGCAGATTAACGGTCATCAAAATTATTTTCATCTCTTCTGAAGCTGCACTAATATTTTTTTGGAGGTCTACCAGACTCGACATTTCTCTAAAATAAACTTCTTCTTTCATAGCACCCCAGAAGAAAAAATCCATGGGTCACAAGATCTGGGTGGCCAAAGTTTGGGGCCGAATCGACCTATCCACCGTTCGTTAAAATATGGTTGAGGAACGAAGTTACCCCGCTGCTACTGTGACAAGGTGCTCCATCTTGTTGAAAGAACATGGCCCTTCTCTGAACAAGAGGAGCTCCAACAATCGTTCTCTAAGTAATTGCAGGTAGTAATGGGAATTAACTGTTTGTGGAAGAACGTGAGGGCGTACTAAATTGTTTTCTATTAATCAAGCCCAAAGATTTTCGCTAAACCTCCTTTAAAATAAATAACACATTTCGAAGAAGTTGTTTACAATAATTAAATTCTTACCTTTGAAAGGATGTTGTGCGTATTATATGGGGATTGGAGTACTACCAATGGTGGTTTGTAACTCCATCTCTTGTGAACTGCGCTTGGTTTTCGTAGCAACCGGTCCACTGGTGATTTGATGGCATGTCTCACCGAAAAGTGGAACCAAAGCGTACATTTGACAGACTTTGGCATCAGGCTCTTTTGTCGAAAATGCGTGCATTTGGGATCGATGACTCTCTTCTTCAATGGATTAGAAACTACCTTTCGGAACGTTCAATTCAAGTTGTCTTGGATATTCACAAAATAAATGCTGGTGTGCCCCAGGGCTTCGTTCTGTCTCCGACACTCATTTTAATTTTCATCAACGATCTCTTGTGTGCTACTTCAATTCCAATATATTCCTTTGCTGACGGCACTACTCTCTGCTTTTCATATTCGTTCCCTGACTCACGTCCCTGCTCTTCGGCTGTAGAACGGGAACGACAGCGTATGTTTAACTCATTAAATTCTGATATCAACAGCATAACTAATTGAGGAACCACCAAAAGAGTAGAATTTAATGCTTCCAAAACACAATGCTGTATGCTGTCGTTAAAGCGAAATTTAAACACTCAGCCATTATCCATGAATGGCACTTGCATCGTCAAAGCCGATAAACTCTCCATTCTCGGTAGGTGTGTCAGTGACAGCTCACGTTATAATGACCACATATTCGACGTCGTCAAAAATGCAGCGACATGTCTAGGTTTGCTCAAGCGATGTAAGAAATACTTCAACCTCTCTGATCTGGCCACAATATATAAGGCATTTAACCACCCGAAATTGGAGTACAATGCCCACATCTGGTAGGGTGCTCCTGCACCTGCTAGATAGTATTCAAACCCGTGCGATAAAACTCATAGGTGATACTAATATCACTCAAACAATGGAAACCTGCGAACACCGACGTAATATCTTGTGTCTCACTCTGTTTTATTGCTATTTCCACCACCAGTGCTCCATAGAAATCGCCAGTCGCATTCCGCCCCTTCAAACTTTTAATCGTAACACCCGTCTCGCTATGAATGTTCATCAGTATACCCTCAAGCACACTTTGCGACGTACTCTAAAATATCGTGATTCATTCCTAGGCCGTACAACTCGTTTATGGAATGCCCTGCCTAGCTCTTTATTCCCTAGTCATTATAACCTTCAAACATTTAAAACCAGCGTTCACCGGTATCTCTCTTGTCATCCTCCCTGATTTTCCTTTGCCCGCGCTCTGTGCAAATCTCTTGAACGCGGGCAAACTATAAAAAAAAAGAATGTTCTTGAGGAATTGCCCGTCTTCTGCATGTTTCGCAGTAGCTATTGGTAAAATTCCACTCTTCTTTGAGCATGACCTGGTAGTAAATCCTGTACTGGTGTCAAATGGAAAGAGTGTAATATATTTCTCTGTAGAGTCCTGTGAATTCTGGGAAGTTCCAACTGCACAGCTAGTCTGCGGACGCTGATTGAAGGTTGAACTTCCACCTCACGCAAAATTCTATCCCAACTTCTGCAACCGCTGCGTCTGAACGTCCTTCTCTTTCTTTTGATGCAATTAACCCGGTATCAACGAAGTGCTGATATGTATCTGCGAATAGCCGGATGCACGGTGTTCTACGATTTGGGTATAGTCGTTGGTACTCCAATCTTGCCAATGAAGCGTTTGTACGGTGATAATTATTACCACATCTTTGCAAATGCACCGCAATGTCAAATTGAATCAATGCAATGAACTGCATTACTTATACATAGGTACGTTAGTTTATTATTCTCACTTAATTTTGTTTGACGAAAAATGGCTTTTACTGCAAAATCTGTTGGTCGTATGTAAAAATGTTTCTTAACATAATTTTTAGGAAATTTTGCAAGGATAAAAATTTCATAAAATTTCAGAAAATTTATTAAGTAAAAATTTTAAGAAAAATGCATTTTAAGTAAAAAAAATGAAACAACAAATTTTCATAATTTTGAGTTTAACAAGCCATAACTTTTTTGTAGCTGCGCAGATGTACGAGTACTCAAAATATTTAAAACTTGTATGCACAACTAAATTACCTTTGCAAAATGTCCAAAACTATTTTTCAGTTCAGAAATTATAGCGTTTAAAGTGGTTACACCTTCAAATTAGAGGTCACCCACTTTGAAGGGCTTTAACTTGGAATGGAGTGAGAATAGACCCCCCCTGCCATACAATTTCTTGTTCGGCGGAATTTCGGCAATATGCCCTTAACGGATTATACTGCCAAACTGGGACACCCTGTATAATCAGAGCAAAGTTTGAGAACTTCTTCTGGTATGACCCGCAGGTGGTCCGTCGCAATATGCATGATATCACCCTTGGTTTGAAGTCCGGTCCCTTCCAAAGCCATTTTCAGCTTGCGGAAAAGGCAGAAGTCACAAACCACTAGTGTGTTGAGTTTGGCTAAGAAACTCCGAAACCACGATACTCGTAACTCTGATTAATTTGCCATTTGCGTACAAGTCTGGCCGTTTGCATCTCACTGTATCACGAAGGTGACGCAGAACTTCTCGGTAGTACACCTTGGTGATAATAAAGCCGTGTGGGGCTTACTTAAATTCAAGTCATCTTTCCACTTGAGAATCCCCAAGCTCTAAACAAAATTTGGTGCAGTAATGCTGTCCAATTTTGTGTGCCATTCACTCCCAAAATATAATCCGACGATTTTTACTTATGCGCGCTCACCCTTCAACGAACTGGCAGCCACTGAGTGGTCGTGTGCTCTTATGCACACTAGGTATTTTAATAGTTGTTAAGAGCCGCTCTCCAAACTTTGTTTGTCTTGCTAATAAAAATTATGGTCGGATACTTTTTGAATAGTTATCGTACCTCCATCCAGAAAATTAATTCCCACGAGATGTTTGCAGGCAGGCGAAGGATATATCAGCACGATAACGCACATATCAGCTCTTGCAAAATCTGGTATAGAGATATGGATGAATTTCCAAAAAAAATTAAGCAAACTTATATCTGTCCAGACCAGATCAAATTTTCAATGCTTCTGAATAAAATTTCCATGCACTATTTTAGCAATTTGAATACATCCTTGCAGAGTAGACTTTCCGAAATTGTAAAAAAAACATAGGATGGTCGACGAAGTACTTATAATGAAATGAATGAAACCCCTTTTAAAAACCCCAAAAATATTTATCTCATCGACTTAATGTTATGAGGGAGGCCAAGTCTTTGATAGTCTGAAATCAGAAAAATGGAAAATCCCAGACATTTGCATTCTTTACCTAAATGTGAGAGTGGATTCCAGTTGAAATACTCCAGTTGAAATTCATTTAAAGAGGATTACTCTTTGATGATTTGGGCATAGCTTAAAGTAAGTAACCGACAGTGTACGCTCTTATGTATGCGATTGTGAAGAGTTTTTCAATAGGGACATAACAATTTTGTATTTTAACACAAACGCGCCCTTATACTTGTTTTATGATCTGCCAATGTCAAATCGTCAAGGTTTACATTTTTATCATGGTGAAGTCGCAACTTTAAGAACGGATACTCCAATTTTCGGTCGTAATAATCATCCCTCCAGACAAGCTGTGCGTGCTATAGTGGATACAATCAAGTCAACATATTCACTATTGAATGTTCACAACGCACCGGTCGCAGCCGTAATTGCTTCAATTTAAATTGTGGCTAAAATTGCATAAAAATCATAGCCTATGACATTAAATCAACTCAATAACTGAAGCCACTTGATCATTTGAAGAGCCGAAACCTCTCCGATCGGGCTCTGCAAAAGTCCGATATTTACCTGGCTCTTTTGAAGCAAATTTATTGTTAATTGCAGTTGTCAAACCATTAGGCGGCAATTTCGATTTAAGAATTTGACACTCAAGTGGGTATTATTACGTGTTAACTTTTTATGAAAATGGGACAGAGAGAGAGAAAGGAAGATTTTTGGGCTCAGTGGTTATTTCGCTGCACGGGTGGCATCCAACATTTAATGGGGAGACTAAATTATAGGCAAACATTCGTCTTGCGTGAATTAAGTTACCTGAAAATATCTTTCGGGCCAGGCTGGGATTCGAACACCGAACCTCCCGATTTGGAAGCCAATACACTACCACTTGAGCCACGGCCGCCCACGTCATTGATTTTGAGTATTTGATTTGATTCAATAAATTATTAATAAAAGAGGGGACAATCTTCGTTTCGCAGACTTATCAAACTTAAACTTCATAATGTTCATCCTGTGACATTTATTACAAAATTTAACCCGAAATGTTAATTTTCCAAGGCTAGAGAAATAAAGCTTTCAAGTTCAAATTCCCAGTGGAATTAAGTTTATATTGATTATAACTATACTCCAAACACCATTGCTAAATACAGTACCCACATCGCTCCTAACCCAGTCCACGGTATACAATATTGAGCGATTCTTGAAAACGGTTGAGTAGGGTCAGAATTACTGTAGCAGCACACTTGTCACAATATACAATATTAGCATATTTTCAGTGAATGTTAACAGACTTTGAATCCGAAAGAGGTCAGCAAATAACTTGAGCTCACATTTCCACTGAAGAGGGATCATAATAAAAGAAGGTGAACAATTTTTAAATAGCTTAGGAGGAGCCCTTGTTTGTAGATTGTTTATAAATTCACACAGATGGGTATAGACATATAAAGTGTATTTCAAAAAGAGGTGTAGAATTTTTTTCGTATTTATCGCTTTATAAAGTAGGCATATGGTGAGTATTTATGGAACAGACTATAGTCCAAATGACCGCCTCGGCTCGGCTTGCATACCCTCATCCTTTTCGCGAAATTGTTTTACATAATTTGGGCTCTATCTCGGCGATGATGCTTTCAGAATTGGGATTGCTTGCGGATGATTGACGTGGATATGGCTTTTAACATAGTCCTAAAGAAAGAAGTCTAAAAGTGTTAAGTCGCCAGGTATTGGCGGCCAATGGGTGTTTTTGAAACGCAAAATTATGAGGCCAGGAAACTTGGATTGTTTCGCGACTTGTATGGCACGCAGCACCACCCCGTTGAAAGTAGTAGTCGTCCGTTTCCATATCCTCGAGCACAGGCCACAAAAAATTGTTTATCCTATCTCAGTAGCGCGAATTATAACTTCTAGATTTACACTTATGTGTATCAAATTCTTTTTATTTTTCTTCAACAAAACTTAAAAATTCAATGTCAATTCATATAAGTATGTAAATGTTTGCTGGATAATGTTCACTGCTTCGCGACTGAATTCTGAGTGACGGTCAACTCCCGCCTTTGACGCAGATCGATGTCACAAACACTTATCTTTTGCCAAATGGTTGCAGAGAGCATAACCATAAGTTGTTGATGGTGATGATGAGGTTGATCATGATGATGATGGTGACGATGCGTCCGAATATGTTGCTATGTTTTCCGGCCTTATTTTCGAAAAATTACGATGCTATGACACCTCCAGTCCATAAACCGCACCAAACAGTTACTCGTTCTGTGTGCGTTGGTATCTCCTAAATCATTGGTGGATTTTTGGTGCCCCAGATGCGTTAGTTTATCGACATAACCGCCAATGTGGAAATGGGCCTCATTCCAAAACACGATTTTCTTTTCCAAAGCAATGTAGCATGTATGTACTAGAACGTACGTACGCCCGCCTGGGCGGCTTCAGTTCTTGCGTTGTTTGGACCTTATACGCATAGTGTAAAAAGCTAAAACTTTTGTCAAAATTCAGTGAAGTGTGGATGTGTAGAGGTCAAGCTCCTGAGATTCGTGGCGAAATAAGGTCTTTGGGTCGTTTTCGATACTTTCCTATACTGCGGCGATATTTTCCATTGAACGTCCGGGTCGAACACATTTCGGCGTTTTCATATATTTTACTGAGCCCGTCGCTTGGATTTTTTTGATTTTGTCGCTCAAACACGTCTCAGAAGGAACATGATTACTCCCGCTCCGCAGTGGAAAGCGGCTGTACTTGGCCTCTGTTTATGCACCTGAGGCTTCACAATCCACCCTATTCATTACAGAGATCAACACGCTTTTTCGACTTCTGAGGCTGGAATCGGGGGAGAATTATTTTATAATCGGCGGGGATTTCAACGCTAGACACAGAGATTGGGGAAATAATTTGCCAAATACTAGAGGGAACCTACTACTCGATTGGTGGGGTCAGCACGATGTCATGTACAGACTCGGTCTTAAAGCGACGGATAACCCGTCGTTTCCAAGAGGCGGGTCCTATTTGGATCTACTGCTGTACGACGAACGTTTACGACTGACAGGTACGAATTTACAAACGCTAAACTGTCTGCGCACATTCGTGTATGACAGCGACCATTGCGGTTTTAGCACCGAAATTACAGTTCCCAACGAAATTGCGGAATTGGAGGAGTTTGTCCAAAGATGTTCTTACAACTACAGTAAGACTCGATGGACATGCTTCTCCGCAACCTTAAAAAGAGCGCTCTCCTCGAACACGCTCCACCCACTGTCCAATAGGAATTTGTCAAACGAGGAGATTGACAATTACCTAAAACAAATAGACGAGACAATTAAACAAACTATGGACACTACAATACCGCGGTATCGACGTACGACTAACGAAGACCTGTTCCGCAATCCCACTATTGACGCACTGCACCGACAGGAAAGTAGACTTCTGACAAGACTTAAAAACTTGTACAGACAGTTAACTGACCGACACGACCCAGAGATTAGGACACTGAAGTCGTCGATTAAAAATATTCAAACGCTAATAAAAGAAAATTACAGAATTTCTGTAAGTTTGTATTGGAACAACAAGGTTCGGGCTGTAAACACCAGCAACCCGAATATGTTTCCGCAAATCAATAAACTATTTCGGAGAAAAACTCAAAACGACCTTCAGTGTCTTAAAATAGCCCGGACTACAGACAACGAACGGTTACTGACAATAGCAGGCATTGATCCAAATGAGGCCGCTGATGATGACGACTTCTTTGTGATCGAGGATCCACAGGAGAAAGTTGAGGCCATAGGGGCGACTTTCCAGGAAGTATACAAGGCCATTGATAACATTGGCCCTAATTACGACCTGGACAATCGCGTCTTGGTGCACGACTTCTGCATTCGAAATGAAATAGGGAACTGGCGATCCGAAGGCTCTGGTTTCGCCCGGTTTAGCGACGAAAATATGGCAAATAACGTAATTGCCAGAGAGGGTGGCCTACCCCCGTTCATTTCGAAGGAAGGACTCCATGAGGGCTAAGAAATCGGTGGGAACCGATGGTATTCCGAACATCATGCTTCGACATCTTCTTCTAGAAGCGGTGGACATTTACACCATCCTGTTTAATAATGCAATGAATAATGCAATGCGCATTATTATCCAGCGCATTGGAAAACGGCCGTGGTTCAACTTATCCCCAAAAAGGGAAAGGATACGAGTATATCCAATCCGGCGAATCTCCGGTCGATAAGTCTCCTTCCGAATATCAGTAAGGTTTTTGAAAAAGTAATCAATAGAGCTCTGTCTAGGTGGGTTGAGGACAAACATATAGTTCCAGATAATCAATTCGGTTTTAAGGCGGGACATGATATCTCACATGCCGCGTCTAAACTGGTGTCCGATATCCAATGGAATAAAGGCAAAAAACAATGCACTGGTGCCTGCCTTGTTGACTTGGAGAAGGCCTTCGACACCGTATGGTTAGAGGGTCTTTTCTATAAGCTGACTAGGCTGGGGATCAGTAAACCACTCTTGTACATTCTTTATAATATGTTAACTAACAGACAGTTCATCGTGAAAAAATGGTGATGTGACTTCTGTTGGAATATTTCAAATATATTTCAAATTAAAAATGGTCTTCAGCAAGGCGCGGTCAATTCCCCGATCCTATTTAACATTTATACAAGCGACTTGATAGGTTCACTTCACCATACTATTGCGTACGCAGACGATTTGATAGCGTACAGAACAGGTCCAAAAATCGAGGTCATTAATACTCTTTTGCAGCGTGACTTCGATAAGATAAGACGATTTTGCGATGACTGGAAGTTGAAAATCAACTTTCAGAAGTCGGAAACCATTCTCTTTAGAACGCCGTTGTCTGGAGCCTCTAGGGATACCAGAAAAAATTGGCGAAAGTTCTCAATCATTGGACAGCACGAACAGCCTCTTGCCTGTCGAAATGTAGTCAGATACTCGTACCTTGAGATCTGGCTAGATCAGTTTCTGTATTTTGGCAAAAATGTAGATGCTGCTCTGGCCAGAGTTAAAGGTGCTTTTGCCCTTACAAAGAGACTGTTTTATAGCAGCCAACTCGATGCGAGGGTAAAGGTAATCTGCTACATGGCCCTTATTAGGCCCATGCTGGTATTTGGTTGTCCCGTGTGGTTCAATGTACGAGCAAGCTTAATGGAAAAGATTCGGGTGTTTGAGAGGGCTTGCCTTAGGGCTTGTCTTCGCTTGTACAGAACACCAGAGTCGAAGTACAAGAAATTTTATCCTAATGAGGTCCTTTACAACAGGGCGAACCTAATACGAGTGGACAACTTCGTAATTAAGCTGACTCGAAGGCACATTGCAAGAGCAATGACCTCGACGAATAACCTGATATCTGGAGCTTACTACCCCAATTACCTTTACCACGAGAGTGTGCGCTCTGACGGCTTCGTTCCACCGGAAACATTCCTCTACCTAGATCAGATAGGGTTGATCCAGGATAGATCAGCGGTGCCGTTAATCTTCCATGTCGCTCGGACAGCTGGGGACAGGCGACTCAACTACAACAGAGACGTCGCACACACCAGTGTGGATCGTTTCAGGTTCAGTAGAGCGGTGGGGAATCGCGATAAGAGGGATGTCGTTCGGCAGCACCAGCATTTCTGGTGGTTGAATGATGGAGAAGATGTTTCGTCGTCGTTTCCGTCAATTACGGATCAGCCTCACTAATGAGGCAGAGCTGACCAATTTATTTGCTCTGTAAATAGCGGTGGCCAGCTTACATAGGTTTAGGTTAGCACTTAAGAAACATATACATATATCAGTGTATACAAAGGTGTATACTGATATATGTATATGATTGTGTATAATGTCTATGTGTGTTTATGTGTGTATTGTTCATTTAGGTTAGGTAGGCTAAGGTTTATTTTAAGTTAGATACTAAGCTTTTATAAAAAATAAAAAAATGTCCTTATGCTAAGTTTTTGTAAACAAATTTTTTCTTAGCCTTAAGTATAGAAAATATACATTAAATTATAAATAAAATATAAATGCAGTCGAAAGACATAGATATAAGTATTCAGAGTAGCTTAGAGTGCCTGTGTGGGGCCAGTAAGTTAGTATAAGATTGTTAAATAATTTTAAGCTAGCATTTAAGCATTTTTTGTTAGTACGTAAGAGTTAGTGATTAAGAAAATAAAATGCATTTAAAACTAAAACTAACTAGGAACATGATTACGTGCAGAATTGGTACCGCGATTGAACATGAATTTTCGTAATACAATTCATCAGTTTGGGTTTTTTTCTTTCACTGTGTACATATAGTTCCGGTCAATTTCTCAGATTTATAGATGACGTCCGTCACCATATGCCAACCCTACGTACATCGGAAGTAAAATTATAGGCCTTTCGAACCCTACAGCTCTTGTTGAAATACCCGTTAGTTAATTTATCTCATTTAATTGGTTGGTACACGAGGATGTGATCTTTTTTAGTACTTACGACTTATCCAAATGTATGATCTAAAAGTCTGTAGCGGAAATACCGGGCTCTTCAATGTCAGGGAAAGGACTTAAACAAGGCGATGCGGTGTTATGTGACTTTTTCAACATCTTTCTTAAAAGGATTGTGCGCAACTCACAAGTGAACTTCAGAGACATCATCTATCCAAAGTCGGTTCAGTTACTCCCATATGCGAACATAGCGAATTGGCAATGGAGGGTTTACGATTTATTGAAGCAGAAGCGCCAAAGATGTGTTTTGCAGTCAATGAAGGAAAACGAAAGTACTCGTATATGCTGTGTTCAGAGAGGGACACACAACATCGATGCTTAGGACAAAACGACTTTATCTCTCTCGGCTCCCCAATTAACTCCGATAATAACACTAGCGCGGAAGTCATGCGAAGAATCACTGTAATCGCTGATGCTTTGGGCTTAGAAGGACATTGAGTAGTAATACCCTCTATCGAGCAACCAAAAACATATTACACAAGACACAGATCATCTCAGTCCTGCTTTACGGCGCCTAAGCGTGGAAACTGATGAAGGGGAGATGAAAATGTTCTTGGGCGCTTCGAAAGAGAAGTTCTTCGGGTCCTTTTTGGTCCTGTTTGCATGAAAGGAGAATGGAGGAGACTTTCCAACAGCGAGTTGTACGGGCTACATAGCTACGATGACCTCATCGCAAAAGATCGGATAACCCGGCTTAGATAGATATGTTACCTTGACTGCATGGACACTAGGATCTTGGTCCAGAAAGTCTACGACTCCAACCCTGAAGGACAACGCAGTAGAGGATAACTTTGTCTTATAGTATGTGGGGGACATAAGTTAACTTCGTGTGCGCAACAGGAGGCAACTGGCAGAATATCGCGCTAGATAGAGAAACGTGTCTGTTGCGGGCTTGGGGCATACTGGACTGTGGCGCCATCTGAAATAGTAAGTAAGTAAGAAAGTAAGTAATGTAACAAAGTGCCTCTAGTATTGGACTGAGCGTCACTTTCCCAAAATCTTTTTTTACATCAAATTCATCGATGGATCACTACCGACTTTTTTTAGGCAGCGAACGTTTTCCATTCTCATCGCATATAGATGAATGAGTTTGACAGCCATCCCAATATATACTCTTCTCGTTTATATGGTAGGTCTGATTTGAAGTGTTTTATAAGATCTGCCGTAAGTTGAACATCTGGTCGATGATGGAATTACGGCCACACTGAAAAAAAATTTTCAAATTATCTATCAGATCTATCAGGAGTTTATATAGTACGATAGATACTGTTCCTTTACTACACTGACCAGTTTAGGGGTCTCGCTTCTTGAGAACCGGGCAAATGATGCTGAAATTCAATTCACCGGGGGTAATATCATTCGGTCATATCTTACAGATTAGTTAGTGTATTAAATCAATCCCCCAAATCATACCTCGCTGCTTTAAATAAATTTAGAGGTAGTAAAGCAATTTATATTAAAAAGAATAAGTTCTATCATTTCACATTGGTGTCAGAAGTGGGATAAGGTGTGCAGCTACGAAGGGTCCGAAAGTAAGGTCACATCGACAAATGCAACAATACAATGTTGGAGCACCATTCGAACGAATAGCCATCGATATCGCTGAGCCGTTTCCTGAAACCTTTAATGGTAACCGATACACTCTCGTGGTCATGGATTACTTCAGTATGTGGCCGGAAGTGTTTGCCTTGCCAAATCAAGAGGCTAAGCCGAAAAGATAGTCAACAACTGGGTGAGCAGATTTGGGGTCCCAATGGAGCTACACTCTGATCAAGAAGTGTGCCAATATTTGGGCATAAGGAAGACAACGACAACGCCACCACACCCTAAATCTAATGGGATGGTCGAGCGATTCAACCCGACCTTGACTGACGAACAACTTAAAGGATGGAGCAGTGTGATATTCATTTAAATGTGAGCAGCGTCATCTATATTTCCATAGCAGAAGATTTCGATACTTGAATAAAAGATGGACTACCAAAAGCAAAATCTGGAAGAACAAAAGGACCTTCTAAAGTTCGAAGAAATCGACTAAAAAATGGACAGCAAAGTTGAGCAACTAGCAAAAGAGCTCGACATATTGCGAAAACAGAATCTCCGAGAATGTTCTTTAAGCGGTCCAAGGAGAAAAGAGTTGAAGCCTCTCTCATTCGACTGCCAGAACTCATCGTTTGCGTATAGAATCAGTTCGAAATGGCTGCTTGTGCGAACCACTAGGACAATGAGGAGAAGTGCTTTGCTCGAGCAATTGCTTTAGACAGTCCTGCGGCAAAATTGTTACAAACAATTGATATCGAAAAGAATAGTGAAATTTTTATTTTGGATGAAAGTGGATTATTATTAATTAAATTTAAACAGTCACCAGATCTATGTCTTGCTTGCTTGAATGTCTTTATTAGAAGAAAGTTTGAAGTATTAGGTTTGACAGATTCAATGTGTCAAGTATACTGTTTACATTATTGTTTTCTTAATTCACTGATTACACTTTAATATTTCAACATTCCCACCTAAACAATGAATTCTAATATTCAAAAATAAATTCAAATAATCTACGAATATCTATAAAAAATGTCCAAACTTGTAAATTCATTAACAAACATTATTCAAAAATAATTCCCATTTCTTTGGTACAAAAATTGTGTTTCGCAACTGGAACACCTTTCGTTAAGCTGTTAGCCACCATCAGTTCAGTCCTCACCTTTGAAATTTTGATTGTTTTATTTTCAACTAAGTCTCAGATAAATTGATGCCTTATGTTGATGTGTTTCGTTTTGGCACTGAAGTTTCCGTTGTCGCATAAGTCTTTCGCTCCTTTGTTGTCGCAGAAAATTTCGATTGGTTTAACCGATTTACCAAGTATTTCCTCTTTCAGCTGTTTTAACCATAATGTTTCTTGGCAAGCGGCTGACAACGCGATGTACTCGGTTTCGGCTGTGCTAAGTGCTACGATTGCCTGTTTTTTACTTTTCCATGATACAGCACCACCTTGCCATAATGTTACGTAACCACTGCATGATTTGTAGTCACAAAAACTTGAGCCCCAATCGGAATCGGAGTAACAGCACAACTCGTCATTTTTGCTGTTCCTTGCAAATACCAACATACTTTTTAACGTACCCTTCAAGTAACGTAGAATACGTTTTACTGCTCTCCAATGTGCGGGTCCTGGTTGATGGTTGAATTGGCTCACTACAGCAATACCAAATGAAATGTCCGGCCTTGTGCACTGTTGAAGGTACAAAATACTTCCCACTGCTTCTTGATATGGAATGTCTTCAATTTTGCGAAATTCTTCAGCATTTGTGGGTGACATTTCATTCGTCAACCGTTGGTTTGGCCAAATTTTTGCCTTTTCTCCTTTGGAACCATCGCCATCGCAACCGATCCAAAAACTTTGAAGTGGCTCACATCAGGCTTTTTCCCACTCCAAATTTCAATCGGTGTTTTATTCTCCAATACGTGAGAGGTTGTATGATTTTTGATGTAAGCAGCAGTATTCATCGCTTCGGCCCAATACTTCTTTGGCAAATCGGCATCTTGTAACATGCATCTGGCTTTTTCAACCAATGTGCGAATTGTTCGCTCAGCCAAACCGTTTTGTTGAGGGGTGTATGGTATTGACGTTTGATGCTGAATACCATGTCGCTCAAAATAATTACGGAATTTATTCGAACAAAACTCCGTGATTACACTTTAATATTTCAACAAATAGAGACTATATGGCTTTAGTGCAGGCTATCGAGAAACGGTTTGGGAATAGCCAAATGCGGGAGGTTTATAAATTTGAATTGCAAAGCCGTATGCAGCAACGAGATGAAACACTGCAACAGCTCCAGGCTGACTTCAGTAAGCTGGCACAATATATTTCTAGATTTTTATATCCGGTTTGCAGCAGTTAACGATCTCCTCTTATTATCCAGCCACATGTGGATTGTTAAGTGATCGAAAACTCCAAGTTCTAGTCGAAATTCATTGTCCCTTTGTATTGTAAACGAAATGCGGTAAAATAATAAGACCATTATGCATCACTGTTTGTTTTTTTTTTTTGTTTTTAATTTAAAATTTTGTGACAGCTTATAACACCCTGTAACTAAACACTCGTATATATCCTTTTAAATTTTCAGCAAATCGATACTTTACAACTTTTTTGTTAACAGTTTGTCCCATTCCATTTACGAACGTTTGTTTCCAGATTGTGACGATTATTTTAATTGAAAAGGTGTTAACCGACCACTCCGATCATTAAGCAACACAATCAACTACCATCTATCGCCTTTTCATTAAAAGTTACGAACTAGCGCATTACCCGTAAAGTTGAAAAATTCTGCCCTGCATTTAAGTGTAAATAGGTGGAACAACAAATTTCATAAATTTGCCTTATCATTATGAGTTACGAGCCTTCATAATCGAATTTTCACCAACAACGTACAAATTCCTAGATTGACATGACTACCGCACTATGGTTATGAGCGTTATTTTTAGTTCGGTGATTCCGCGGCATGTCGCACCAGGGAGTACCAGCACGAATACGAGTACAAGTAATGTCATTTATCATCGCCTTCCTGCTATGGAGAATTTTGAAATCATAAAAAAAAATTGTTGTTTGTGGATTTGTTACAAAAAGGACCTGCTGTGTGCGTTGATAATTTATGCGCATTAAATTGATTTATGTTTGATAAAGATTAGCAGCACTGTACCTATGCAATCGTAAAATTATTTATATCATTTGAAATTGATGGAGGCCTAAGTATGTAACGAGTTTCGGATATCAAATTATTAAATGCTGATCAATGTATTGTTGGTTATTAATTGCTCAAAAACAGTAAAAAAAATGCTTCCGCGCGATAGTTCATTACTGTTGAAGATGCAAAGATTTGGACACCATCACAGTAATGCCTAAAAAGACTTCCTGTCCATTTCGTTAGACTCGTTTGAGAGAAATATTTTTCGTTTTTGCGGATTTGATGCAAATAAATTCGTCCTTGGCCTAGCCAGGAGAGCTCTTGATCGAAAGAAGAATAGAAGAATAGAATAGAAGAATAGACAGGATAACTATTTCTATTCAGTAAAAACTGCATACATATACTCCAAAATGCATCAATGTATGATACCTATTAGTCGAACCGATCTACAGAAGTCGAATTTCCCAAGTGAATCCATACAGCGAAGTATTTCTTGTAAATGATAATTTATTGTATGATATTGGTAAGAGTATCTAAGGCGATTTAAACTATTTGGGACTTTCTTACTACCAGTTGCCCTATGAATTTTTTCTTACCTCATAGACGTATCCGTGGAAGGCGTATTATCTCCATTCGTGAAAGCTCTCGCGAAACGACAGAGAATATATTCATCGGCATTCGATGTAGTCAATGCTTCAGCGCCATAAAGTAGGGCTGGGACGATCAAGATCTTATATAGAGTCTCCTTCATTTTTCGGGATAGAGCCTTTCTATTCAAATGCCTTCTTAACCCAAAGAAACACTGATTGGTAAGAGTGATTCTTCGTTCTATTTCTGCTGAGGTGTTGTTGGCAGAATCCATAGCAGAACCAAGATAGACGTTGTGCCCAGCTCACTTACTTGATTTACCGTTAAATCCATTTTGGAAGCTTCATTTCAATACTAGCGACCGCGGTGATTGTTCCTCTAAGACCTTTTTTCACATGAAAAGTCTCGATTATGTCATTACCGAACTTGACAGAGCGACGGTGCTACACAAACGAACGAGTTTGGTAGGGTGCTAAAACTAGATATAGATCTATATAGCCCGTCTCCAGAAATGATGTCATATGCGGCCTTAAAATCGATGAAAAGATGGTGAGTATCGATACGCCGGAGTGTGAAGATTGGGGATATACCTGGTCTGAAACCGCACTGATAGGGACTAATCAGGCTGTGGGCCAAGAGCTACAGACGTTCAAGCAATATGGTAGATAAGATGTTGTATCCGATATTGAGGAGACTTGTAAATTCTTTTTTCGTGGATCGAGCATATAATGTTGAGATTGGATTGATCAGGTACCCTTCTGACAAGCTGTGAGAACATGCACCAACACAAAGTCATTTCCAGCAGCTTTTAATACCTCGGCCGCTATGCCGTAGGCTTCAGCTGCTTGTTGGATTTCAACTTAGGTATTGCTTTCCTTTCTTTATTGTGGTAAGGTAGGTGGAAGTTTTGTCTATCATCGTCTAAGTAGAATGGTCTATGCTGTCTGATGGCGGAATGTTGGGCTTTTTCGCGGTTACACAGCAAAAAGTTCACTCTACTACAAGGTTCTCTTCTTCATCTCTACAGGTTTCTGTATCGGTTTTCTTGGCTTGACACGTCCTTTTTTAACTGTACGTTCTTTCTGGAGTAAAGAATTTCAATATATGCGATCGCACGCTTCTCGTACTTTTTTTTCTTCTGGAGGCGCTGATGTTCTTCCCGTTTCTCCTGCTCATAGAGATCACGAGGGGTCCTGTCCTTTGTGTAGCTGCATGTGCTTGCCATAATTCTTCATCTTTTTTGCGGTGATCAGGTGAAACCCAGTACTTCTACGCATGCACGCTAGAGCTCCTGCTAGGAATGTTGCCACTTTGTTTAAAGAGTTCATTTAACACTTTGACAACGTAAAACTATCTCATTAGTAAGGTGCGCGAATCATTAAATAGAGCCGAGGTTGGAGTTAGTCTATTTTGCTTAAAAATAGTCCTTGTTATATGTTTCTGAGTTCTCTATTTAAACTCTTCCGAACTGAACGAATTTGGCAGGGATACCAAGACCTTATATAGCTCTGCATATTGATACATCGTGGAGTGGTAAGAGTACTTAAATATTTGTGAATGTTAAATCCGCTGGTCCCCTTCTTCTGAAGGGGTATTCTTCCATGCCGACAAAACTACTGCGTAAGCTTTTTCATTACTCCTACTTTTTAGGACTCTTGGTCATGGTCATGATAAACTGTCAGCTCATGAAATATCTCGGAACACGAAAATTCCTCAATGACCAGCAGTTCGATTTTCGTAGCAACAGGTGATTTCATAGCACTTCTTACCGAAAAGTGGAACCAAAGTCTTCACCAATTTGACGAAGCAAGATAGTTGCACTTGATATTTCTAAGGCATTTGCCAGAGATTGGCATCAGGCTCTTTTGACGAAAATACGTGCATATGGCATAGACCTTTCGGAACGTCCAGTTCAAGTTCCCTTTTCATCAATAATATCTTGTCTGGTACTTCTAATCCCATATAATCCTTTGCTAACCACAGTACTCTCTGCTTTACATATTTTTTCCCGCTTTGACGATAAACGCGGGCGTAGGTTGCCGCTTCTGGATGATGTTGAAAAGCATTATTAGAGTTCTATAACGCAATAGGTGGTTGGGAGTGAAATTATAAATTTGTCTGGAGAAGTTTGAGAACCGACTAAGGCCAATCGCAATACACCTCACATCTGTATGTAAGTATAGGTAAAATGAATGTTTTGGCGAGCGTCATACGCGTTTTCGGAAGAATATAGCGCTGAAAGACCTATAATGAGCGAAGGACACCATATACTTTACCCATAGTGGCATTAACTTGAGCATCCCAAGTTAAGTACCTGTCAAAAATCATGCCTAGGTTCTCAGCAGTTACATCATAATCGATAACGGAAGTGTTAAGTATAATTTTAAGAAAATAACATGTATAGATCTAAGTTTTTCCCATTTGGACTTTAATGAGTTTAAGAACAGTCCAATTCAGTTTGTTCAAAAGGAAGTATCTTCTAAGTGCTTGTTGATTTTATTAGCTGTGAGTCTCAGCAATTGAACATCTCCAGCATACATTTAAATATTTGATGATCTTATCTTTGTTCGTTAATATACAAGGAAAAGTCGAGAGTTACTTCGACCCCTTGTTTTATTTGTCGAAGATAGTAAACTAGCAGAGTATCTATACAACGACAAAAGCTTATTACACAAATTTATAAATTTATATTTAGTTTCAGAGAAATCTAAGAGTACTAAAAAGGCAACAGATTAGTCCCCAAAGCCTGGCGAACGTGCTTGCAAAAGCAGGCAGCCTTTCATTAGTCGAAACGGAGCATACGCTTTTTCTATTCTGGGTCAGTGGTCACAACATCAAACTTAAAATGCTGGTCTTTTGTTTTCTCGGGAAGTTCGCAGAATCCTTTATTCAACTACTTCTCAGACTTATGACTCTATAACATTTTTAAATATGTCCTGTACTTAGTTTTGGAACACTTTTTCTCGAAAATAACCTCCGTCTTCGGCAAGGAGGAAAGTTCATTAGGATCAGATCAGATGTCGTTTATGAGTGAAATTTAAAGTCACAATTTTAACAACTTTTAAACTACTGTAAAAAAAATTTGTTCCCCTCTATGTCCACCAGATTGTCACGTTACTTCTCCTGGGTTTAGACCGGGTTTGACAGTGTAACATATATTGATGCTTCTTAAACACCTTTTCTCTGATCCGGTCTCTGACGGTTGTCACGCAGAATTCATTTATCTTATACAAAAATGTTTTATTTGCTAAGATGTGCACAGACTTCCTAGGTGTAGTAACCATCTGCTGAGTCTCTTTACCTTTGCCATGAAAGAAATTTATCGACTTATCCTCATGGAAAAAATTTATTAAACTTGTAACGAACTCTTAAAAACTTACACTTGTACCAGTCCAAAAAAAACCTAAAATCTGACAAAATTACCACAGCAACCGCTTAGAGCTACTTTTGTAGGATGTTTCGATGTTGATATCTTACAACTTTGCCAAATGTTGCTTCAGGATTCCAGGTTCGACACCTTTAAAAGAGAGTATTATAGTTGTGCTTCATAACATCAATATAACCTAACAAAACTTATTTTATTTTTGATCCTTAAAAAGTTATCGCTGTTTTTCTTTTGATGAAAATGGAACTTATTTGTGAAAAAATGGTTACAAATGAATCATTCATAGTATTACCCATCGCTAGTTACAACTTTTTCCCATCTTTCTGGTAGAGCTCGAATAGCGTTACGGTAAAAGTGTTCATCTTTTGAGGCTATCCACGAATCAAGCCATTTTTTGATGTCTTCATATGAGCGGAACAAGTTATAATCAGAAGGCGCAATATATGGAGAATATATATTAGGACTTGATTTCAACGTTTCCAGGTAGGTTTTATTGGGTTTGACAACATGATGCCGAGCGTTGTCATGCTGTAGAATCACTTTTTGTGCCACTGCTCGTATTGTGGCTGTCTTTCGCGCAATCGCATCAATTGAAGTCGATACCGTTCCCCAGTGATGGTTTCGTTGGATTTCAACAGTTCATAATAAATAACACCGACCTGGTCCCACCAAATACACAGCATAACCTTCGCATCGTGAATATTCGGCCGAGCCGTCGACGTAGAAGCATAACCGGGCAGTCCCCATGACTTCTCTTTGAGTTGCTGTAATGAATCCATTAATCATCACCCGTCATGATGCGATGGAGAAAACCCTTGCTCTTTTGCCGCTGGAGCAGTTGTTCACAGGTGTAAGAGAAAACGGTAATTTAGTTAACAATTAAAAGACGAACAAGGAGAAGAAGAGAACTATCTGTAGTTCTTTTCCCCTTTCCTGTTTGATTTTGCTTTTATTGCATGTTTCACTCGTAAGTCCTATTATGCCTGAAGGGTTTAGTTGGTGCTCGAATCTCACCGATTCATAATTACATAAAAAAAAAGTGTTTCGATTCAGTAGAAAAACCAGGGATATTTAGAAAAGAAAAAGATAAATAGACTTATCTAGAATGGTGAGTTTGTTCACTGAGTTGTTTTTCTATATATAATATACTCGGAGTAGTAGTAGTAGTAGTTTTGATTCTTTATCGTGACTTTATTAGAAGTATCCTGAAATCGGGCTATAAAGCAAGATAACGGGTCGTGTGTGGCGGTTGCTTATTCTCGGGTCCCGCATGTGTGTTGTCGTGTGTGTCCGCTCCGCTCAATGTTGTGTGTGTGAGATAAGTATGGCCGCCGGTTCCACTCGCTCGCTTATGGTCCGTAGTTTGAGATAGATTAAGTATACTTTCGTGTGTGCGTCGCATTGCTAATTCTTCTTAACCAAGAAGGTATAGGAGAGTGTTGTGAGCTGACGCAGTTCCATTGTCGTACTCACTGCACATCTAATCTCTTACGTTTCTTCATTATTGAATTTTCATCTCTTATCTAAGCATGATAGTGCATTTATCTTCTTTTTATTTGCTATCCAACTCAAAGGGTTTTTTTTTATTCCTTTGTAGAACCAGTTTTGCCGATGGACGAAATAGAAACATAAAAGAGCACATTGTGTAAAAATATACCTACCTACATTGGAGTTAAAAAAAAGTGAAACACACGAAGAAATCCTTTATTTTTCTATCATTTTATCCTTATCTTTATCTTCATATTTTTCATACATTTTACACAGGCGAAAAAACGACGCCCAACGTTCCTTGGCTTCAAATCATAAGGAACCCAAGCTCCTTGTTTTTGAATCATTCCGAACGCATGCAATCTCTTGGAAATGGCTTGGAGGGTAACTCCTAATTCCGAAGCAAACTCTTCGTGCGTTTGATAGGGTTCCTCATAGAGCAATGCCTCCAATGCAGCATCTTCCAAGAATTTTGGCCTTCTTTCACTTGGTGAAATGGCTTGGTTCCTGACGTTTTGGATATGTCAAAATCGACCAGCATTTACTGCTGGAGCCATCTATTGAACTTAGTTGCGCACCAAATACATTTCTTTATTTGAGCCTTGGAACACTTAAAATTTTTTTTATATTTTCAACAAAACCAAAGCCAAATAGACATTGCCAAAGTTCTGCTCGTGGTGTTCCAAATTAATTCTTTGGCTTACTTCACAAATACCCTAAACAAGAAATCGATCGAATTTCAAATTCGCTGTTTCATTGAAGCTCTGGTACATGCAAATTTTATCACTCCACTTAACCTAAAGCATAAATCACATTCCTGGCTCAAGGATTTCGACAACAGCAGTACAAACTATAGGGCTCCACAGTATACAGTCTTGTCCAAAGACATTCGTTTTAGATGTTGGACAAGCACTACTGACCAATATATCACTAGTCAGCACACAAGACTTGGAAATCAATAAGCTTATGACAGATTCATCTTCCACCCACCGACGTACTCGTAAATAAAGTGACCCACTTTGGGATGTATTCGTAAAATATGAGTACTTTCTGACGCCGTAGATATGCCTGTGAATTTGGCCCGGATTACGCTGCGGACGAATTTTGTGTGCTGTGGAGTCCTAGCTTTGTAGTGATGTGTCATAAAATGTTAACCCGACGAAGGGATGCAGTAGTAGTAAACATGAACATCTTTGGAACAGGAACTCTGGCGTAGGCATAACAAATTTATATGGAGAAAGGGCGCAGGAAAAATCATGGATTGAGGTATGAATAGAGGGGATTTGAAAAATATCTCAAGATATGACTTGTAGTATACAAGTGCATAAGTTATTTTATTTAAATATTGTTTTTCTTCTTAGCCCTTGTGTCAATGCGAGGGTACCCACATTAATTAATTTCGCCCATTATGATATTTTCAGTACCTTGTACTCCACTTGAAATTCTAATACTTTGTTAAATACGAAGTACACCCAGGTACCCCCATTTATATTGTACTGATTCTTACATGTTTTTTTCGCGTTTGAACGTGTTTTAACATAAATATTTGTGTTACTGTGTTTCGTTATGTTTCGGCTGAAAAGTTAAACCATTTCATCACATTGTGCAGTTCATACGTACGTTATTTGTGTGCAAATAATATCAAATTGGAAATATGAGTAATTCTCAGCGGAACGCATAGCTTGTAAGTCGGTAAATAACATGATGAAATATGTCTAAATGTTAGAGTTGTGGTTCAACACTTGTGCATGAATATACGAGTATTTTATAAAAACGCATTTGATATTTCAGAATGTCTTTCGAACGGCAAGAAGAATATTACCACGATTCGCTAGATAAGTGCAGTGAATCTGACGCAGGCGACTACAGGGATGGTTCTGAGGATAACTGTGTTCCATCTAACTATGAAGCACATGATGCTGAATACTCGGACATTGACGGTATCGATAATAATGAAGTGGCTGAGCAAACTGAGAGCTTTGATTGGGATAGTAACGATGCTGAAAATAATGACGAGAGCAGCAGGACGAACGAGGCTAAGATAAGCTATTATGGGTTGTAGTGAGCAGGTTTTCGTTCGCTGGTAATGAAGAATATTCTTCCAACCATCACTAGCACCTGTTCATATCTTGGCACCATCGACGGCAGCAATAACTTGGGTCAGTGGGTTACCAACCCGGCAAGCAATTCTCGGTTCCCAGGTTCGAATCTCCGTGTAGGAACATTTTTTTTTTCCGTTTCAATTGCTCTAGTTTCCACATTGCGCGATCCGACGTCATGGTATCGTATGATATTCCTTCGGTAAGGACTAGCGGATGTAGAAATCAGGAGATGTGGTCTGATCTGATGAACCAGTTGAACACGAAAAAAAAACGGATCATGGTAGGTGGTACGAGTTTGGTGAAAACAGGCGACTGGTAGGGCGTGGGAAAATGGGAAGGCTGCGATTGAAAGTGAGAGTCAGTTGGAAGGAGTCAAGCAAGCAGTTCGGTAGTCCGGTGAAAAATAGTTAGTAGTGTAAGAGAAAAGAAATACGAAAAAAAATAGGACAAACAAAAGAAAAGAAAGAAAAAGTAACTAGCTAGTGAGTGATAATAGCTTCCAGAAGAATTTATCAAGAAAAAAAAAAGAATAGGAAGCTAGAGAGTGCCGGAAAGAAAACTAGATGTTCTCGAAAAAAAAGGAAAAAAAAATAGAAATTAAATTTGAGATACCTAAAGTGAACTAATACACAAAAAAAAAGATGCAGTGAAGTAAAAGAAAGAAAAACGAATTGAATTGAACTATCAAATACTCGTAGTTCACCGATTAGTCCCAAATGAATTGTGATAAATACATTTATTGTGGTTGGAGATTGTTTTTTTTGAGTGTGCAGTTGTATAAGTTGACGTAGTGCTAGCGCAACATTGTGGAAAAGAGCGAAACCAGGCTGGAAGGAGTAGCTAAAGATACATAATTTGATGTTTTCTCGGGGAGAAGAATATAGCATAAGTTGCAAGTATTCAAGCTATTAAAATAAGTATTTTTATTCGTTTACGATTTAGGGCATTAATCGGGTTTTGAGTAGATAATAAAGATTATAAGCGACTTCGTTGGCGTTCGACTTCGACGCGACGTGGAAAGCAGAGGAGGCGAGTTCAATTCCGGGTTTCGTATCCGAGTAATTCCTTTTTTTTTGTTTCTTTTTTGTTTTTTGCTTTTGTGTTTTATATCATGCTAGTTAAATCCTGTATTTTTTTTTTGAATTGAATTATATTATAAAAGGTTAAGATCAATGGATTTAAGACTAAATAACTGAGACCTAAGCCAGTTTTAAGAGATATTGTAAATTTATATTTAAGAAGTCATTAAAAATTGTAACGTTTGTAGAAACCGATTTGTTCTTATTTTTTTTTCCTCCTCCGTTTTTGTTTTTTTATTTATTTCATTATTCTGTTTTGTCCTCTTGGAGCGCGAATCCCCCATTTAGTCGCGATTCTGGATGCGGGTAGTAAGACGGAAGTGCAATCGCGTGGCGCCCATTTTAACATCTTAACCTACGACCACTCTCCTTAGTGGTCGGGCACTCTTCCGTGGTACGGCGCGTTGAACGGAGAATTCGGCGGTAACAAAGCGTTGTGTTATCAGGAATGCTGTTGAGCAGACTAAAAAAAATATGAAGATCGTACGGTAAGCCATTACACTGTTCTGGGCAGAACTGGGCCTTTTCAATAGTCGGAATTGCTGTCGGTATTGCAAATGTCCATTTATTTGTTACCACCGATATGCGCACCATTAAAGTTCGTGAAACTAATCGCAAGGCTGCAATCTCTTACATTGCAGGAGCTCAATGGCTGTCTTCGAACCTTGTTAACAGCTGGTGCTCATCATTTCAATAATGAACATTCTGTAGAGCTTTGGAAGCTAACAGCAATGCCATTGTATCGCGCTACCATGAGTATTAATCAGTTTTGGACCATAAATCAATTTATCCGATTCGATAACTACGTGACCTCGATGCATCCGATGACATATAGACGATAAAGCTGCCCCAATTCGAGATTAGTGGCACACAATGAATATAAATCGCAACAAGAATTATAGACCATCGGAAAATATAACAATCAATGAGCAGCTTTCTCCGTACAGATGTAGATCACAATTCACACAATACATAGGTACCATCGAAGCCAGCCAAACAGTTAAACGGTTGTTTTGTCAATATGAAGGATCCGGCCGTAATATTACAAAGGATAACTTTTTCACTTCTCTGGAACTCGCCGATTATCTTCTCAGCAAAAATCTAACGTTGGTTGGAACGTTACGTGCTAATAAAGCTTGCATCCTAAAAGAAATGTTGAAAAATAGATCACGTACTGTGCAGTCACTTCTATTTGGGTTCATGGAAAATAAGACCATCGTTTCCTACGTTCCCAAAAAAGTCAAGGCCGTTATACTTTTATCCACAATGCAGCACGATAATGCCATATCGGATGACCAAAATAAGCCAGACATAATAAAGTATTATACCAGTTCAAAAGGCGATGTGGATGTTGTGGACAAAATGGTTAGTCATTTTAATAAACAATGGCCAGTGGCCATGTCCTATAATATACTCGACGTTTGTGCATTGGCGCAATTAGAAACGACAACCGCCGAAAATTCCTGCAAGAATTGGGAAAGCACTTGTGAATGCCGAATATTCAGGAAAGATCTAAGAATCAATTTATTTACTCCTACTTCAACACAAAAGATGGAATCGAAGTTATGCTTGGTGAGAACGTACGTTTGAACACACCTGCATCACATGAGCTATCACCAGCACGGATAACACCACGGGGTCCGACATTCAACGATTGTGCCATGTCTGCTCCAAGCAACGTAAGCCCAAGAGAAAAACCGGAAAATGCTGCAACTTTTGCGAAAAGCCTATCTCTGACAAGCATAACACAACTATAAATAAATGTCTTTCTTGCCCAAAAAAATGCATGTTTAAATTTAACACTAGTTTTCTAAATATAGCTTTCGAACTGAACTAAATTTACTCTTGTACATGTTTCCAATAGGGTTTTCCAATAAGGACTTAACAACCTTTTTCTTTAAATAAAACGAAACCATTTGAGATATATCAAAAACTTTATTATCGGCTTGAAGTACCATCAATAGTCAAGCGGCGTTAAATCGCACGAACGAGGCGGCAAATCGACTGACCCATTTCTTGAGATAACACGCTCACCATACTTACTCTTCAATAAATCGATTGTAGCCTGTGCTGTGTGGCTTGTGGCATAATCCTGTTGAAACCACATGTCGTCCAAGTCCATATCTTCCAATTCGGGCCAAAAATAATCGGTGATCATGTCGCGATAATGCTGACCATTCACGGTAACGTGACGATCATTATCGTCGACGAAAAAATATGTCCCAATAACGCCGCCGGCATGTAAACCGCACCAAACAGTTATTTTTTGTGGATTCATGTGGTGATTCATGAAGCACATATGGATTTTCACCCGACCAATAACGCATATTTTGCTTATTGACGAACCCATTGAGCCAAAAATGAGCTTCGTCACTGAAGATGATTTTGCGATGAAATTCATTATCTTGGCGCATCTTCTCCAGAACTCAATTAGAGAACGTACGTCGCTTCAAATGATCCATTGGCTTCAATTCTTGAGTCAGCTTAATCTTGTGTGGGTATAAACCAAGATCCTTACGCAAAATACGCCATAATGTGGTCTGAACGATGCCCAATTCTTGAGAACGCCGTGGAATTGACTGATTTGGATCGTTTGCTACGGACGCCTGAACGGCAGCGATATTTTCGACACTTCGACCAACCCGTTGTCTCACTGATACGGCAACATCACACAACGAATATGTAGACTCACATTTTTGCACTAAACTTGTTATTGCCTGTCTACTAGGGCGAGAATTACGACTGAAAATTGGAGTTAATGCTCTTAAAGTTGCAGTCACCGACTCCGAATTTCGGTAGAAAATTGTTATAATTTGCAGACGATGCTCGTTTGTGTACTTTACCGTGATGAAAATGTTGAGTTTACTGAATAAATTGACAGTGACAGTTTAATGATTAGTGAAAGAGTGCGTTCACAAATTAAATTCAAAATTGTCAAGTCCCTATTGGAAAACCCTTTATTACATTTTCTACATAATTATTTTTTCTTTATCCCAGCCCGGGTACCCGTCGCGCTAACTGAACGTGTATTAATTTCGTAGTCACAAGAGGGTAAATTGGTAAATTGGTCCTGAGCGAAAATGAACCAAGCAGTAAGTGACTTTTGTGGAGTTTCATCCGTGTGGAAAGGGATGTAGTCACAGCTGAATTCCTCTCAAAGCGTTAGTGTCGGTTAAGCTTTTTTTTTCTAATTTTATTTATAGACAGGTTACATGGTAGTATCTGATTCTTAACTTAAAATCTTATCTTACCTGCTTAGCTGTGGGAAGCAACCCTACGGGATCACCGTCAGGTATTTCGGTTTTCTGTATTACATGACCGTCATGACCTGTGTTCGCAGAACTTTTATCTAGATTTTCACCTATCAGAGCTCAATTTGTATTCAAAATCTGCCTCCAAACTAACCAGCGATTACATTTGGAGTATCTAGTGTGATATTTACATCGCTTTCAAAAGTAGGTATTTTCTCAAAGAACTTTTGGCAGCTAAAGCAACATGTTTCTTGTCTTCGCCTTACCCAGGACATAGTGGACATTCTGGCAAACCGTTGAATCCAATCAAATGGAAGTATTGGCAGTTGGCAGTTTAGCTCTCCGTGATCTCTATTTTTCTTTAATTCTGTTCGGTAGATTGGTGTGGATATCCACTTTCCTGTATGTGAATCGACCCATCGACCCATCGCCCTATTCCGAATACCATGATATGATCCATGCAACTACTACCTATAAAAGAGTCAGAACTTCCATAGAATAGTTGTCAACAGTTCACAAAAGAATTTAAGTGTCAAAATTTGTACGCATGCTCCGTATATTTCAGTGAATAATCAGAAAATTGTGTAATAATTTTGGTTAGAAACGCTATCATGCGAATCAACTTCTACACAATTGACAGACGGAATACTGAAAATATTTACTTCTGGATCTTGCATATTATTTAAGTTCCGCATCCGAATTAATAACAATAAATCTGTCAATATCCCCCCTTTTGCATAAGAACTCTCCCGTCCTTAATCCAAACATACTCGTACTTATAGCAATGTCATACCTCGTTGGACCGAAATAGAATTCTCGAAGGTTGAGATAGTTTCTAAACTTTTATTAAATCGAGTGAACACTCTCTAAATACATTTTCCTCTTCCATTCTAATTTTTTTTTTCAACAAAAGAGGACTGAGTTAAATGTTTCCAGATGTTGAAGTACACTAGACATTCTGCGAGTATTTCTCATGTATCCACGTCACGGTATGATGGTGTGGTTGAGTTCACCTCCATACGCACATATGTATGTATGCATGTACATATCTGTGATGTATTAAAATTCGTAAATCAAATCAGTTCATTCCGCATGTGGTTAGATTGGATTAAAAGTTAACGAAATTACTCGTAAATGTAGCGCAGCGCCGTGCCGTAGGAGTTCAGTCAGGTGGTGAGAAGGAAATTATCAGGAAAGGTTAATTATAATGGCAGTATTCGAATAACTTCCGGGAATTTTGCGGTCTGAATTCGCATTGCATGACATCGGCTAAAAGCTCATTTTCTTTTTTTGTACCTCCTCGTCTGCACACAAATAATTTCGACTTTGGTTTCCCAGATTTTAAAGAGCAAATCATGTGAACAATTAAAACTAGGTAGAATGGTTGCTTTTCTGGCTTCATACAGAAAAAAATATGCAATTAATGCGTGAGGATTTTACCTATAAATAGGGACAGGTATGCATGGCAAGTGTCTGCTTGGAATGCTCTATTGGTTTCGAGATAGTGTCGGTTGAAACGAGCGCCTTAAATGCGGTCTGACTATCGAATAGAAATAGTGATTTCCAACCCTTTGTTTGATTTCTTATGACATGTCATTATCAGAGTTATTAGCAGGCCTCTACTAATCCAATTCAAAATTCTAGCTGTCTATTGTGACGTTCTGCCGGGGTCTTTTTTTTTTTTTTTTTGTGGCCCGGGTCAATCCCGGACCGATTTATTAAGCTTATTGCAAGCAAACATATACTTAAAACTAACATTTTCACTTAAAAACTAAAGGGTGGGAGCGGTTAAAGAAAATAAGGACGTGAGGCATAGGTGGAAATAAGTATGTTCTTGAGGGAGAGTTTGCTGAGATGGTAGTCGAAGAGAGGCAGTACATCGTTAACTTCGCAAAGCATCCTAGACATTGGCTCCAAGTGTCCGTAATTCGTTCTGTGAAGATTGAGCCGGAAAAGTGGCACAGACCTAAGATTGCGGGGATTGGTGTTAAAAGAAATAATTTGAAGTAAGGAAGGACAATCGATATTACCTACTAAAATTTGATGAATAAAGAGAATGTCGGCAACTTTTCGGCGTATAGAAAGGGGTTGTAAATTTATAAAGCGTAAAAACCTGCGTTAAACCGCTTCTATCCGGAGGATGTGAGTTCTGTAGTAGGGTGACCAAACTTGGCTGGCATATTCCAGAAGAGGCCTAACAAAGGTTAAGTAAAGAGATTTGATAACATAAGGATTTGAAAACTCCTTAGACCACCGCTTGATAAAACCAAGGGCAGAGTTGGCTTTTTTTATTATACTATCAATGTGAGAACGGAAATTGAGTTCCTTGTCGCAGATAACACCTTAATCACGCAACTCATTCACTAAGGGAACAGACAGATTAAAGATTAGATAGCAACGAGGTGAAGTAGGGAGGCGTTTACGGGTATATGTTATAGCCTGACACTTATTGACGTTAAGCTCAAGAAAATTCTTCTGACACCAAGTACAAAACCTGTCTAGATCTTGCTGCAGAAGTAGGCTGTCTGAGGAAGATGATATATATCTAAATATTTTCATATCATCTGCGTAAACAGATATGTATGAATTTTTAATGATACAAGCAACATCATTAATGGTCAGAATAAATAATAAGGGACCAAGGTGGCTGCCTTGGGGTACACCAGAGGAGGCTTTAATTGTGTCAGAAACCATGGACCTAAATAGAACATAGTAAAGTCTTTCATTTAAATAGGATTGAACCCAAGTTATAAAGTTTATCTGGAAACCAAGAGCCTTTAATTTTAGAAGGATTATATCATGAGCAATTCTATCAAAGGCTTTGCTGAAATCGGTGGCAATCACATCAACTTCATTTCCAGATTCCAGTGCACATAAAGTGCTTGATACGAATTCCGTTAAGTTGGTGGTCGTAGATCTGCCTTTGAAAAATCCGTGCTGGTTTGGGGAAACAATAGATTTACAATGGAAAAGCATTATGTCATAGATAATGCTCTCAAAAAGCTTAGGTAAGCAGGACAACTTAGCAATTGGTCGATAATTGGAAATATAGTCTTTTCTACCTTTTTTATGTAGGGGAATAATAAACGACCTTTTCCAGATCATTGGGATCAGCAGCATTAAAAATGCAGTCGATTGCATCAACAGCTAGCTGGTAACCTTGAATTGGTTGAGAGGGGCGAATATAGCAGCAACAAATATATAGGTTGCGTTTGCAAATAGGAATTCTAGCGCAAACGAATTCGAAGAATGCAGTGGACGATTTTTTAAAGGGTCTAGACTCCAGACGAGAGTGTATAGCTAGAAGTACACCACGGCCATATAAATTCTCCTCTTTATCTAGACCATCGTCACGGTGTAAATCGAAGTCTTGGGAAAATAATTCATTATTCTTAATATCAGGGCTGAGATTGGTTTCTGTGAGGGCAAAGATGTCGTATGGCAGAATCTGCAAATTAAGATATATAGCAGAAATCTTAGTTCGTAATCCTCTTACGTTTTGATAATACAGGGACAGACATTTGGGAGGCTTCGGCAAAGAATTGAGTGGTGGGTTAGGAGCGATGGTAGTTTTTGAAACTAGACCGTGTTCTCTGGAGGTGTAGTATCCGTTTGGAGCTAACAATAGACGCGAAAGAAGAGAGATCATTAGCCACGTCATCAGGAGTCATATCTAACTGCTCATGAAAACGAATAAAAAGTTGCCGCAGATCATTATGATTAGTGGGGAGGCCTTCTTGCAGAATGGAAACCATTGCATTGGTTTTCGTTATACCGTCGATACAGACAGAGTCAGGCTTATCATGTAGGTAGGCGAGATATAAGCGAACATTATCATATAATCTGCGGTCTCTTAAACGAGAGAGAACATATCGGCCATCTTCCCCAGAATCGATAAGGTGCTTGGTTAACTTTGCCTTTGGAGGAAGAATGGGGTCTAAAAAAGAAGGTGGTGTGGTATTAGGGTGGGAGTCTAGCTTAGAACATGGAGAGGGATTTAAAATATGGGAGCGAATAAAGTTGGGGTATGCAGTTTTTGTATGAGGGGAATGAGAAGATGTTGGGTTTCGTAAATGACTGGGAGGAGGATCTAGATTGAAAGATACGCGCTTAGGAATTGAGTTGGACGCGGTACAAGAACGTTTAGTATATACGCGATTGGCAGTATGAATTGAAGGAGGAGTGAAGATAGGAAATGTCCCAACTTTAAAACTCCAATTTGCATCAGGAGTTTTTTTTGTTAGGGGTTGGGTTTTTTTTGGAAGAGTTAGGCTTCGGTTTAGGATTAAACTTAAAATTAACATTATTCTGTTTTTTTAGATTTAGTGGATTTTGAGCTAAAGGTAGTATCCTTGCGATGTTTGTTGTTTCCTCTATTCGGTTTAATTCTTTCCATAGTTAATCCACCCAGATTGATGACGTCGGAAGCAGGGTTGATAAACATCCATTCATATTTTGACGGGATGCTTACCTTGAAGGTGTTGGTGGAGATCTTACGGCAGTTGCTGACATCTATTTTAAATTTAGATTTGAAGAGACTAGTTAGCCTGTTTCGATCGAGGAGAGTACCTCTTATTAAAAAAGCAACTGACTCAGCTTTGTTCAAATTGCTCACCTTTTTTATTCTCGTGTTCCACTCCGAAAGTGTCCATAAGATTCCGAATCTAGAGATTGTGGTTTCAGGAGTTGGTATAGTAGCATCGTTTAACGAAGAGGGTTGCGGTGGAGGAGAAGATGATCTAGGAGTTACTGGTGGTTCCATAATTGCAGATTCAAGCATCTCAGTGAGAAGCGAGGTCTTGTATGATGCAGTCGATGGGGGCTGGGATTGCACCGGTATATCTTCGATTTTACTGGAAGTTATCCGGATGTGATCAACAATTTCGATTAACAGCGCGCGTGATTCGGTTATCTCGTTGCTCAAATCGCTTATTTGGCACATGATGTTTATGAGCAACTGATCATTATTAGGCGGAGAGGGAACGCTGTTTCTGGATTGACTTTGAAGGTGAAAATCGAGGGAAGACCGTAGAGAACTTAAAGAGTTTGTTATTGTGGGGATGTAAGATTTTATTATTGATTTAACACTATGGGATAGAAATTTTTTGAATCTTCACTAAAGTCATGTTTGTCATTTCGTTTTGTTAAGTCACTGTTTTGAGCCAACTGCATGGGTAAGTTTCTAAATTGAGTCTTGTTATAGATTGCAGATTGCTCGAGTGAAATTGACAAATCATCAACCGATTTGAGAAGGTCATCATATTTTGTAAATTGGTTTTGCATTGATTTCAAGGCATGATTGTTTTCTGCCGCAAAGTTACTGGCCGAATCACTGAGACACTTAATAGCAAGTAATATGTGGGACGGAGTGATGTCCTTGCACTCATCACAATAAAACAAAAAGTTGTTTTTAAAATCTTTTAGGTACACAATGGATCTTTTACTCAAGCCTGTGCAAAGGGCATGGAACGACTTGCTACAAAAACCACTGCAGATCACCATAACAGCATTTAGGTCACTTGGGAACAATTCGCACTTCCACATAATTCAGACATGATGACGATGATTGAGTTAGGGTAGGTCAGTTGAGAAATTTTAAAACACAAAAGGCGGTGAATGAGAATTGGGAATTAACAACTTAATTTCACTTTAATAAACAAATCGAGTCAGCAAAACACAACAAAAGGCGATGACCGAGAAATAGGTTGTGCGAATTATTGCAATTAGGCAGAAAAAAAAAAATGTAATGGAAATAAATTAGCAGAGCGAAATTTAAACACGTCTGAACTTAATGAATGAACAATTGATGTTGTGCATTCGCTCTTGTTGACAGCTCATAAAGCCCTCTATACAGCGAGTAGAGTTATTCTGGTAATCTTACGAGTTTGGTAGAAATACTAAAGCTAGAAATTAATTTATATATCTCATCTCTACAGACGCTGTCATATGCAACGCTCTACCAAGTCAACTTATCCGGCCTTATATAGCGTAGGAGCTAGGCCATATGGTTTGGTCTGCGCTATATAACGGTCGATATGGTCAAGCTACATTAAGAATAGAACTAAAGGCCTACCAAACTGAGCTCGCCAGAATCACTTCGATAATCACGGGGCATTGGCTAATTGAATACCATGTTGCCAAACAACCCCTATTGCCGCAGTTTTTGAAATGAGAAAGAAAATTGAGAAAGAAACTCTCCCCCATTTCTTCTACAAATGCCCGACGCCAGCCAGAGCCAACCATTCTTCAACGAGCGTCACAACATCTCGTGTAAACATATAATCGAGTCCCACGAGTAGTGACAACAAAAAGAACATTTTAGTGCTACTTGGGTTCATGCTAAACCACAAGCTCTATCTATCTACCTGTCTGGTATGTCTGACCGAAATCTTTCTCTGCATTGCCTAGGTTGAATTGTTTAATAGACCTAACAAGCAGAACCTAGCAAGTAGATTTTTCACATCCTTAGCCCCGACTTTGGCTTTACTGCTACAGTCACATCTCTATAGGTTTTTGTTCAGGTCTTGTTAGTTTGATATGCTCCTTTTACTTTTTGGTAGAACTTTCGAACATTGTTCGTAGCATCTCCACATTTCTTTGATTATTTTATTCCCGTGCCTGTAGAGAGCAAGAGGTGCTTTCGTTCTTCTATAGTTTCGTGGCCATGCCAACTGACATAATATCAAGACCTCATCGATTTGAACATGTCGATGTCTATGGTTTGACGTAGTTTTACTTAGCTAGGAGTAAATTATGATCTCAAGATTTGTGTCTTAATGGGGATCCATTACAAAATTAAAATTCCCAAGGCCATGATGACGCTCTACAAAACACTGCTTGTGGCAGTTCTATTTTATGTAGGAGTTGATGTATGGTAGAAGTAATTAGTTGAAAACTCAGCTGCGCTTTCCCAGTGCACAGCACACGGGCGAGACACAAACGTGAATGCTTTCAGCTGTACCATGATGTGAATATAGTTCAAACAGCTTCTAGTATTACAATGGTTCGACTACAGTGAGAAAATGGACGTTATTGCTCAAGCCAAAAAGTTATCATCACGAATGCCAGGATGATAAGCGTTACAAACTGAAAGTTACGCGATCGGTATTCAGAATTTTGGAAGGCGATTGTGTCATAGACAAAAAGGGTACCCATATGATAGTAAACAATTACTTGAGAAATGATGTTAAAATGGTTTTTGAATTCTGAAGCACAGTTCTATATATCTCATTGTCTCTGGAAGCTCTTAAGGCTGGAAATATTGCAGATGGTTAGCGTCATTATAAAATAGGACAAGTATTGGTTGGTCTGTAGCCTACCAAGCTGCAATCGGCCAAAACGAATCCCGGAAATGAGCAGCACCTATTATTAACGTTTGGATTCTGAAACGTCAAAACCGTCCTTGTAAACGTAAAAGAGGGTCCCTAAAATTCTAGATTTGAAAAAAAAATTCTAGGACTGCGCGAAATTGGATGGTGGGTATACACCATCCAACACTCGGAAATTAGAAAACCATTCCTGTTCTACTTTAGAAAGCCAATGAACACAACTCTTAAATATAGTAGGGTAGGGCTCCTAATTACCCTTAAGACTAGAGACAGCCTTATCAGGCTCAGGTAAGGAACACTACCATCATCCAGAACTACGATCTGCCAAACTATGTGGATGACGAGCCAAGTGTAGTCACCAACGCAACCAAAACCTGACGGAGATATCATCATTGTGATGGAAAGGTCAATACCGCCTTCAAACACGTGATGAAACCACACAGCCTCATGGACACAAGAAATTACAACGGCGGAAAGATTGCTTACTTTGGCAGCGTCAACCACAAGAACTTCTAAGAAATAAACAGAGTCTTGACTAATCAAAAACGCAAATCGAGCGTTGCATTCAAAACGTCCGTAAAAATCGTTGGAGCTGAAATCGGAATATAGAGAACTAAAAGTCCTTTTGCTGCTACTGTTAATAGCAACAGATCCAACTTACTAAAAATATTCAGCAATTATCGCCAAACTACGGGATCACCACTCCCCAAGTGAGTCGATGGATATGGAGCCAACTTCCTACAAATTGCAAAATAAATCACATTATTATATTATACGTCGGTGTACGGAATCTGATCTAATTTTCTAAGGATACCCAGCTATTATACGGTCAGACTCCAGGATCCCAAAGTGGATCAGCAGATAGAGGACCACCTTGCTAGAAATGGCAGATGAGGAATAATAATAAGTAATAAACATGAGCCTTATTATCAGTCTAAGAACGTGAACCTCGTTGAGCTTACTAATCACTTAATGCTTGAAAACTGGTCTGAGATATGGACAGCAAATGATCCCAATGAAGCTTTTAATTTGTTTTCTAATACCCTTAATACACATGTTGCAAGTTGTACGGTGACAGTGCGTAAGAAAAGTAATAAACTAATGAAGCTCAAGCCTTGGATTTCTAACTATCTGGTAAACAAAATTAATCTAAAAAACAAGTTAAAAGTGAAATATAAAAAGCAACCTAATAATAATCATCTTCGTAGTGCATATGATAAAATTTGTAAGGAAATTGCTATTGAGGTGCCTCTATGCAAAGAAAATTTTTACATTAACAAATTTCAAAAGGTTAAAGGTAATTTAAAAAAGGAATGGGGAATAGTAAATGAGACTTTTAACAGAAACAGTACTAATGATATACCATCTTGTCTTAGGCATGAAAATCAGGATATTATAAATCTATAGGCAGTGGCTAATAGCTTCAACTTATTTTTTACTAGCGTTGCAAATAAAACAATAACTGAGGCAGGTATAACACCTAGTAATAATAATAGTAGATGTTTGCTTGAGTGTTCTAACAGGGAAAGATCAGAGCCTCATAGTTTTTTTTTATGAATCAATTTCATCAATTGAGGTCTATAAAACGATTATGTCTCTGAACAACTCGACCTCCATTACTCATAGATCTTATTCTAATGCATTTATTAAGAGCATCGCATTTTATATTGTAGATATTTTGGCTCATATCTTTAACAAAAGTATCTTATGTGGTATATTTCCTGAAATGCTTAAAATTGCTGAAGTTATACCTATATTCAAAAAAGGTGACAAAAAAGTACTCAACAATTATCATCCTATTTCTCTTCTCCTAGTTTTTTCTAAAGTTTTCGAAAAATTAATCAAAAAAAGAATGTTGTCCTATCTTGATGGTATCTCATTCTTTAACGATAGACAATATGGATTCCGAGCTGGAAAATCTACTGAGGATGCACTTCTTAACTTCAGCAGTTCAATTTATGGAAGCATCAATAGCAAGAAGGTTACTGCAGCTCTTTTCGTGGATATAACGAAGGCTTTTGATACTGTTGATCATAAAATCTTGTTGAATATATTGAATAAAACTGGATTTAGGGGATTTGTTCTTAAATAGATTGAGTCCTATCTCACCAACAGGAAACAAATGGTTCGAATAGGAACTATGTTTAGTGAGTGCTGTGATATTACAGTTGGTGTTCCTCAGGGATCTGTTCTGGGACCTATATTCTTTCTAGTTTTCATTAACTCAATTTTTACTCTTAATATGAAAGGAAAACTTACAGGGTTTGCTGATGATATAGGTTGTTCATATTCCAGCAACTCTTGGTTAGATCTAATAGCTGACATCAACCATGATTTAGAAATGTTACGACATTGGTTCCGTGTGCACAAGCTAGTTATTAGTGACAAAACAAAAATTATGTATTTTAACACTTCTTTGCATTTAGAACTTCCAGTTTTTACATTTAATAGTGCGTACTGCAATAATATGTTGATAAACTCTGACAATTGCTGTGAATCGCTTTCCGAAAGATCTTGTACATATAACACTTCCATAGATTGCCTACCTAGCTGTTTTGTCATTGGTAACGTACAGGTCTTTAAGTATCTAGGACTCGAGTTCGATAGCAGTTTAAATTGGAATGCTCACACTACTTCCTTAAGGAAATACCTGCTGAAAACAACTAGAACCCTTTACCATTTGAGACTTTTTTGCTCAAAAAAACTTTTACAAACGTTTTATTATGGTTTTGTTCAATCCAAATTGCAATATGTTTTAACTTGCTGGGGCGGAACACACAAAAACAAAATGCAACCTTTGCTTATTTTACAAAAATATGTGCTGAGAATTATCTGGAAAAAAAGGCGCCATGAACATAGTTTCCCACTTTTTACACATTCTTTTATATTGCCTCTAAAGCATTTTTATTTCTATAAAGTATTAAAAATCTTTTTCTTAAGAAGCGAATACTCATTAAATCATGATCCAAATACCTATGGTCTTCGCAGCTCTTCTATGAATCTTGCTTTCATTCCTTCACACAATACTCATCTCTTCTTAAGTTATTACTCTTCTGTAGCTCCTCGTATCTTTAATAAACTACCCATTGAAATAAGGCACTCTAGTAATTTCTTTTCCTTTAATAAAGCGGTCAAGAAGTGGCTGTTTAAGTTAATTATTTAGTAGCATCTACTAGTACTTACATCTAATTATTATGAATTTTTTCTTTTCTCTCCACCACACAATATATTTTTTCTTTGTTTTTTAATCTAAAATTTTCTATATTGTTATTGTCTGACTCAATTCATTCGGCACTAGTTTTATTAACTATAGAATGTATTTTTTTATTCATTCACTGATGAAAAACACTTAATATTTGTACAGTACTTGAATTTATGTAATTGCCTTTATGTTAAACTTAAGTTTGTTAATTGAAATCCACTCATAAAACCTTCTTACAAATTTAAGTGCATATATACATAGCAGTTATGAAATTTGTAAAATGGGCTTAAATGAATGAATGAATAAAAATGAAATGAAAAAAAAAAATAATAATAATAATAATTTGCTTCACAGTCCCAAATTTCAACGAGCGTGCCGCATCACCAAATTTCCAAATTCGAATCGGACCCTTCAGCAACACAGATCCCTCAAAAGAAATAAAACGGGCATTGTTGGTATCCCTGCTATATTTTTTCAAGCGGCGCAAACTACATCGAAAGAGTAGTCGGAAGAATGGAAAAGAGGGATGATCATCAAGCTTTCAAAGAAGGGCAATTTGGTGGAGTGCGGTATCTAAGATAATAGCTAAGACTCAACACCCGATGGCGAACAGGCGGGATTTCGAGATTGATACTCTTGCGTGCTTCGGGCTCAGGTCTCCGCTACATCTACTATCGCTCTGTGCTGGGAAAACTTATAGCTACTTAAGAGGGTATTAAGTGTCATGTTCTGCATAATGGTAAGATGTCAGATGACTTTGAAATCCGTAGTGGAGTACGTCATAATTTCACCGTTGTTATTCCTGGTAGTCATCTTGCACTAATTGAAATTTCTTTCAGTGCAAGATTAAGATGGAAAATGACATCTTACCTTAAACGCTTGGAATACGCTGACGATGTTTGCCCCCTTGCACATACATAAAATACTGGATCTCTACCAAATGTCGCAAACTTCGGCAAATAAAGTAGGGCTTAATATAAATGGGGGAAAAACAAAGGCCCTGAACAATTCCAACTCCGGCGCTCAACTCAACAGTGCCGGATAACAGGTCGAGAAAATCAAAACTTTTTATATTTAGGAAGCATCGTCTCAGCCGACCCTAAATCCGCATTAGGAATGCTATCAAAACTCTGGAAAAGTAAAGTTCGCTGCACAAAAGCCAAGCTGAGACTGTTCAGATCCAATGTAGAAGCAGTACTACTATACGGCAGTAGCAGTATTACTTGGAAGGTTACCAACATTGCCACTCGAAGACTACAAACCTTCATAAATAGATGCCTACGTAATATCTTAAAGATTTTTTTAGAGGAACCCCATCTCCAACGAACAGCTTTATCTGAGAACGGGTCAAAAACGGATAGATGTCATCATATGGAGGAGGAAGTGGCAATGGATTGCCCATATCTTGTGGAGTGAAAACGGCCATATTTTGAAAAATGTCACACAATGGAATCCACTCACCCAGTCAGGCAGAAGAGCTGCGCGGCCTAATCAAATATGGCGAAGAAGAATCGAAAAGGAATCGAATTTACTGGGAAAGAGATGGAGTGATTTGAAATGCATTGCAGAAATCCGAGAAAGATGACACGCAGACATTATTGAAGCCCCATGCCCCCGAAGGATAGTAAGTTTTGCACGCACAACTAATTTAATCTTGTGCCGCATTGGAGACGTTCAATTCAAGTTTTCCTGGATAGTTTCAAGTCTAATATTCAAAAAATAAATGTTGGTGTGCCCCAGGGCTCCGTTCTGTCTCCGACACTCTTCTTAATTTTCATCAATGACGACAGTACCCTCAGCTTTTCATATTCCTTCCCTGACTCATGCGAACAGTTGCAGTATGAATAATTTTTCACATAACTTGAACTGCTTCAATTTGTTCAACCTGACTTTGTTGTCCTCTATTATACCGAACAAGCCGATTTTGGCAGCTGATTTGCATGGTGTTTTTTTTTTGCCTTTCCAAACCTTTGGATGATCCTCTCTCTTCTTTCTTACTGCATTTTTATCCGGGCCCTCGCCCACTTATAAACGCTTTTTCCAGTCTAACCAAGAGCGAGGGTATAGCAAATGACTGGTTTTATCGTAGTGATTTTCAAATGACGCCATGTTGCTACGATTTGACCAGTTACAAGCTGCCTGCTATAGCTCTTATTGAGTGGTAAGACCACCGGTAGTCCAGGGATGATTTATAGGCCCCCTAGTGGGAATGGCTGTGGTTTAAGACCTAAAACGCAGGTGAGGTCTTCCAGTTGATTTCGAAAAGTTGAAAAGTTCAGGGTGCTGGTAATTTTCAAAAGTTTCTCCTATGCCCTGCTTTCGTTTGTAGAATACATATCTGTCGTAAACTGTTCTCAATTTTGACGAATACAGTCAACTATGTCAAACATGAGCTCAAATATTTTAAATGATTTCCTTGCTTCCTCGCTAATTTGGTTTCAAAAAATTACAATCTGCTTCCTTTTCTAGGCCAGCTGCCATGAGAAATATTGCAAAATTGCCTTCAAAATTTTCTCAATTCTCGGGGCTGGGTTAGACCTCAAATCCAATTCATCCAATTTTTTAACAAAATCTATTTTCCTTATCCTTACTACAGTCTTCGGTTTGATTTACTCTACTTCAGCACTCTCGGTTTTACAACGAGAACGTGTTATCACAATTTATTTAGATCTCACACCGGCTGCGCCATGTAGCAATTGAAACAATCCTATTTGGCTGAGTATCACTTTAATACTGAACTCAATTAAGGACTTACAATATGACAATTACATTAGTCTTATGCTCTGCCACTCTTATGCTATGATTGTGATAAACAATATCTTCTATACGAGCACGTGCTGTCATGAATACTCGTAGTCCGAACATTTAGAAGTCTTATAAGTTAGTACAATCAATTAACATTGTATTTCTCAAGGACATAGGATAATAAGTCATAAATTGAGCTGCTTCCTGAAAACCATTGAATCTCCAGCAATTGCTCGCATTAAATCACATAAATGTTGCCGCACGAGTTCTCAACAGCGTGATTTTTTTAATTAAGGCACGAGATGAGAGTGAGGGGGCTATTTTCCTTATTTCTTTAGCACACATTTTTGTCTCGTTTTTCATATTTCTAGGAATCTAGGAAAAGAATTTCTTGGAACCACCTAATTGTTAGCACTGATGAGAAAAGTTAACGACGTTTGTATCTTGCTTCAGATACGGCAGAAACTCATCAAAACACATTAACACGAATGCTCGAGATGCGAGATGAAAAGTAGAAATTTTGCAAATTTACAAAATTTGTTGTAAACTTTTCTCCTTCTACGGGAAGCATTTAAATATTTTCGAACGTGAGACTCTCCTCTTCTGATTTATTTAGAGAAATAAAACATCATGTCTGCGAAACCTAAATGGGATCCTAAGTTTGGAGTACATGTGTTTAACCATTTATCCTGTGACACGAAATAAAACCGCATTTTTAACATTATTAACTGACTTTTAAATGAGTTTATGAGTTAACTAAGTTAAAAAGCGACTAAAAATCAACCAAAAATGAAATGAAGCATGTATTCCTATGAAGGTTGTTGGCTTAGAAAAAAAAAACAAAAAAAACATATCGTTCCCCATAAAGCCATGTAGTGAGCACAAAGTTTCACAGAACCATCAAATCCAGATTTCAAAATTCCATTCTCATACGTTAGCTGGTGGGAAAAAGTTTTTGAGCAAACGAAAACCTGCGATTGTATGTATTAACCTTAACTCACGTGTTTGCGAAAGTCCTTATTCTGTTCAAAAGCACTTTGTCCTAGTTTAGAGGGATTGCCAAGCTCTTATCGTCTATCTGTCTGTTGGTATATACAGATGTACGTCGTCATATGACGATACCTACGGCAGGATTAAGTCTTTCTGCACGTGGCTCTTCGCAATGACAACGAGAAACACCTGTGCATAATATTTCACATTATGCAACTGAATAATGTCGCCCGTCCTAATAAGGCAGAGATATTACACGAGGACGTATAGTAATAAGACTAATGCTCTTCAGACTAGCTTCTGAGGTAGTTGCGATGAAAGGTAAGTGAAAAGAATTTCGCATGCAGCCGTGATGAGCTTGATTACATCTACTGCATTTGCATTTAAGAGAACTTTTAAACAAATTTAACTCACATTTTGAATTTATAATCAGTTAGTTATCTTTTACTTTTTAACAGTAGTCGTAGTTACACACGTCACAACGAGTTTCAAGCGTAATCCATGCCCAACACTTTTATTAATTTGTTTAAAAAAACAAACATTTAAGAATTATGAAATTCCATTCTGACCCTAGCGCCGAGAGATAATTTTGACATTCGCGAGACAGTGAGTGGCAGACAGGATTTATGGGTCGCTAACTCTGAAATGTATGAGTTAGCGACCCATAAATCCTGCCAAATATATCTCTTAGTTATTTATTGCACCAAAAAGGTTAACTTGAAGTAAATACAAATTAGGCCGAGTATTTCCGTATATCGTTTTCATTGGAGGCTGAGAAACTTTAGGAATTTCCGAAGTAGGCGGACAGTTAAGGAGAATAATTTACAAAAGGAGGCATTCTTCAGCAAATCGGACTAATCGAGGGTCTATTTTTTGATTTTTCTGAACATTTTCTCAGGACTTGTATGCATAAAAGGAATGGACATGTGTATAAGGATTTTTCTTTTTTTTTCGGGAACTACGACGCCACGCGCTCAACGGGTTAAGGTACCCTTGAAATGTTGGCACACAGCGTGGGCGAAGGAAAGTTAGGGTGGAAAGAAAGATACGAGGGGCGTTCAACATATTCTCGGTATCGGTGGTTGTGGTGGTGAAGCTGTGGTCGTATATATAAATTGACTTATTTATCAAGTAATACTATTATTTTAGTGCATTCATGTAAAATTTCATATAAATGTGATTATTAATTCGCGTTTTATCTCTAGTTAAACAGAATCATAATGGCAACTGAGACGATGATGGTGAAAATTGAGCATCGCGCTGTAATTAAATTTCTCACTAAGCAAGGAAAAAGTCAAAAAACTATTCATGAAGAGATGGTGGCTGTTTACCAGGGTTCCACACCTTCATTATCAACTGTGCAAAAGTGGTCAAGTGAGTTCAAGAGAGGCAGAGAGAGCATTGAAGACGACCCCCGTCCGGCGCCCCGGCTACTGCTTGTACGGGAGAAAGCATCAAAGAAGTCGAAAAACTTGTTCTTGAGGATGCCCGAATAGAGGTGAAAATGATGGCAGAGATCACCAAGCCTTCAATTGGTACCATTCACACCATTCTTCATGACCATCTTAACCTTTCAAAGGTCAGTGCAAGGTGGGTGCCACGAATGCTCACAGCGCCTCAGAAAAAAGTGAGAGTCGCATGCTGTAGAGAGCTTTTGGAGATGTGTAGTGAGAACGCGGACGCTGTTATGGATAGAATTGTTACTGGGGACGAAACATGGGTCCACCACTATGACCCTGAAAGCAAAAAAGAGTCCATGCAGTGGCATAAAAAAGGTACAGAGCCCCCGAAGAAGTTCAAAGTCACTCCGTCTGCCGGGAAGCTCATGGCCACAGTTTTTTGGGACTCAAAGGGAATCTTGCTCATTGAGTACAAAAAAAAAAGGTGAAACCATCAACGCCACATCCTACGCTTCTACTTTGCATAATTTGCGGGAGGAAATTAAAAAGAAAAGACGGGGTAAACTCGCAGCGGGTGTGTTGCTTCTTCATGACAACGCTCCTGTTCACACGGCGCGAGTTTCCAAGGCTGCTGCGCGAGATTGTGGTTTCGAAGAAATCCAACACCCACCCTATAGTCCAGACCTTGCCCCTAGTGATTATTTCCTGTTTCCGGATTTGAAAAAATGTCTTCGTGGAAAAAGATTTTCGGATGATGAAGAACTCAAGTCGGCAATAAATGGGTATTTTGCAGAGAAAGAGGAAATTTATTTTTTTGAGGGTTTAAAAAAGCTTATCTCAAGATGTAACAAATGCATTGATGTTAGGGGAGATTATATTGAAAAATAAAACACAATTTAAATTGAATTCGCATTTTCCTTCATATCGATACCGAGAATATTTTGAACGTCCCTCGTAGGTACCAATGTACTTTGGTTTTAAATGTCTCAATGTTACAATGACTAGGAAATAGAGAGCTCGGTAGGGTATTCCACTAGCGAACGAATCACGATATTTAAGAGTACGTCCGAAAGTGAGCTTGAGAGTATACTGATGAGCATTCATAGCGAGACGGGTGTTACGGTTGAAGGTTTGAAGGAGTAGAATGGAACTGGTGATTTCTATGGAGCACTGATTGTGGTAATATCGAAAAAACAGGGTGAGACACGTGAAATTTCGTCTGTGATCCAGCGTGTTCATAGACTGAATGATTTTAGTATCACCTATTAGTATCACCTATTATTTTATTTAGCAGGTGCCTTATATATTGAGGCCAGATTGGAAGGAGAAAAGTATTTATTACATCGTTTGAGGAAGCCTAAACAACAACAACAACTTACGAATATTATTCCACTTACCGCCTTTCTCAGTACAATAAAAATGCGCAGAGCTAAAAACGCTTTATCACGCCGAAGCTCATCTCAGAAGTGCAATCATATACTATGCTTCCCTGCTGCCGAGTTGAGTTAGAGCTAAGGTTTCGTAGGTTATTTTGACGAAGATAACCCAGCATTGTTTAAATCTGAACTGTTGAGTTAAGTTGAAATAAAATTTTAAATTTTGCTGTCGGCAGTAAATAAGAAATCCGATCACTGTGGATACAACACATTCAAACTTTTCACCAATACATACGAAAAGGTTCCTTTGAGAAACATCATAAATATGGAAGTACTCCACTAGTGGGCCACTGATTGCAGTAATTCAAGCATGTCTGGGAATAAAATAACAAGACGATGGAGTAACTGGGACATGTACAAAGCTGCTCGTAACGCTGCAACCGATGCTGTTCGTGCATCTAAGCGACACTACTATTCATCTAAAATGAACACTTCCTTACCCTCTAAGGTACTGTGGAGAAATCTACGCCAAGTTGGCATTGGTGTGAGTAGTGACAGGAGCTGCACTGTTGATTTAGATGAAATGAACGACTATTTTATTTCAAATGATGTTGCTGCCGATTGTCTTCAGCAGAGGCTTTAAGCAGGAAATTAATTTTGAAGTAGTTACGGAGGTTAATGTCCTTTGTATTAATAAAATTTTAAAATCAAATGCTATTGGTGAAGACGACTTGCCACTACGTTTCATAAAACTTATTTTGCCGTATGTCATAGGCCATCTAACATATATAATCAATTCTTGTATAGCAACTTCTACTACTCCTCTGGCATGGAAATGTGCTAAGGTTGTACCTGTTCCTAAAAATACCACTGCTTCCGATGCTTATGACTACAGACCTGTTAGTATCTTATCTTGCCTGTCTAAGGTCTTTGAAATGGTAATATAGTCACAAATTGAGAAACACTTGGCTGAAAATTCCCTGTTGAGCAAATTCCAATCGGGCCTTAGGAAGAACCATAGCTGTTCTTCCGCCATGGTAAAAATCTTAGATGATATCAGGCAAGATTTTGACAAATGATTTGTGACGCTGCTTTGCCTGCTTGATTTCTCTAAGGCTTTTGACAGAGTGAATCAATCCATTCTTTGTTGGAAACTGCACCATTACTATGGTTTTAGTGAAAGAGCTGTAAGGCTCATTCGAGACTTTTTATATGGACGGTCAGAAATAGTCGTTGTTGGTAACAACCGCTCAGGTCTCCGGTCAGTTTCTCAAGGGGTTCCACAGAGATCAATATTGGGCCCAATTTTGTTCTGTATATACATAAATGACTTAGCATCGATTTGTAAGCACGCACTTATTAATTTCTATGCAGACGATGTACAACCTTATCTACCTCATCCGCTTAAAAAAATGGGTGTATTACTGAATGGGCAACTAAAAATGGACTAGCTTTAAAACCAAAAAAGTGGGAAGTACTTCCGATATCAAACAAGTCTTTTCAGATTAGTCTAGTTCCTGATGTTTGCTTAGTCGCTGGTATGATTAGGTTATTTGGGGCGGCTACAAGCCTTGGTATCACCATAAATCGAAAGCTTTCTGGCTATAACCATGTTAATATCGTTGTTGGTCGCGTGTAGTGATGCTTGCGTAAACTTTGGATTTCAGCAGAAGACTTATGATCACCCTCATGATACCCATTATTTCGTATGCTGCAGTTGTCTACAGTGACCTTGACTCACTATCTTTTCGCAAGCTCCAGGTTGCTTATAATGATGCTGTTCGGTATGTTTATGCAAGGCAACGATACGATAGAATATCGGAATTCTCATGCCGGTTTCTTGGCTGTACATTGAGAAAGTGCCTTGATTTCAGAAATTGCTACATCAAATTATAAACACAAAGCAACCCCCTTACCTTTACTCCAAACTGGAATTTTCCTTTCCAGAAGAACTTTCAACATTAGCACTCAACGTTGCAAATACCTCAATTCATCGCGATGATTTTTCATTTATGCTACTAGACTATGAAATAGCTTACCGTCTCATATAAAGTGTTTGTCAATTACTGCTAGCTTCAAAACTGCCTTGTATGTGTACTTATCTTCTTAACGTATCTCTTTACTATCAACTCTACCTCAGTCTTTCTCCAATTTCTTAACTATTTTATTTCCTCTCCCTTTTTTTATCTTTCTTTTTCCCTTTTACTATTTTTATTTTATTATTATCATTATAATTACTATTACTTATCATTGTGTAACTAAATATTATCAATTAGTACTATAAGAGACATTGTCTTAATGTACAACTTGTTTATAGCAATAAATTGAATTGAATACTTTGACAAAACGTAGCAATTGTAATATTTGCATCATTAACCTTCCAACATATTCTAGTATCCCCTACATTAACCTGCCACTCATCGGACAAATTTGGCCTCCTTTTTTCAATCATGGTCATTAACCAGCTGATGCAAACAATATTGGAAGGACAGCAGCAATATTTTCTCTGAATTCCGTTTCAAGGCTTCAAGGGAAATTTCAAATGACAAACGCTCTGGTCTCACATATCTTCACACACTGCTGAAATGACTAGCATTAACCATGTTAATATCGTTGTTCGTCGCGTGTAGTGATGCTTGCGTAAAGTTTGGATTTCAGCCAGCTATAACCCCTGGAATACTCGCCGGAGACTAGTGCTCACTCTCATAATACCCATTATTTCATATGCCGCAGCTGCCTACAGTGACTTCGACTCACTATCTTTTCACAAGCTCCAGGTTGCTTATAATGATGCTGTTCGGTATGTTTATGCAAGGCAACGATACGATAGAATCTCAGAATTCTTGTGCCGGTTTCTTGGCTGTACAATGAAAAAGTATCTTGATTTCAGAAATTGCATATTTCTACATCAAATTATAAATACAAAGCAACCCCCTTACCTTTACTACAAACTGGAATTTTCTCTTTCCAAAAGAACTTTCAATATGCAAATACTTCAATTCATAGCGTATATTTTTCATTTATGCTACTAGACTATGAAATAACTTACCGTCTCATATAAAGTGCTTGCCAAAGACTGCTAGCTTCAAAACTGCCTTGTATGTGTACTTGTCTTCTTAACGTATCTCTTTGCTATCAACTCTACTTCAGTTTTTCTCCAATTTCTCAACTATTTTATTTTTTCTCCCTCTTCTTTTTTGTTTCTTTCTTTTTACTTTTTAGCATTTTACTTTATTATTATCATTATAATTGCTACTAAAACTTATCATTTTTTAATTTGTTTGTTATATCTTTTCTCTTTCCTGTTTAAAATTAACATTTTGTTACTAAATATTATTACTTAGTACTAAAAGAAACAATGTCTTAATGTACATATTGGTTATTGTAATAAATTGAATTGAATTGATATGCAGGGTGTCCCCTAATTCATAAACGATAATTTGGGAAATCATTCCTGGGCGTATTCTACGAAAAAAATCGTTCTACAGTAAGAGTCTGTCTCCAATGTTGACATAATTTATCGAGGATTTAAGAAAAGGCTTACTTTGTGTACCCTGACCCATGTTAATGGAAATTGCTCTGTTAGTACTAATGGTAGAAACTTTGTGTAGGACTTTATTATTAGCCTTTGTAAAGGCGTTTAAACAAAGTTGATATCTTGTTTGAGTCTTTTGATATTCAATTTATAAGCCGGTTCCATTTTAATTGCCCATGCTAATTTTTCACTTTGAGGTCTCCAGAAAATGCCTAATTAACATAATGTTTTACGGTTATTCTACTCTTCATCTAGCCAATTCTTAACCTCACGACCATAGTGAACTGGATCACCGTCCTGCTGAAAATATGATGAAGCTAGTTAAATATCTGTGGAATATCCTTCAATACGAGTAGTTCTGGTAAATCATTTCGCAAAAACTCCAGATAATTTGTAGAATTCACCCAATTACACCTGCCCACATAACATTTTGATACTTGATATTTTGATATTTATTGATTAAAAAAAAACTACGCTGTAAATTAAGAAAAATATCTTTTAGGTTTGCACAGGTTATAAACTAACAAAGATATTATATACAATAAGCAAATTATACAAAGTAAGTTACAACTAGATACTCGTAAAATAAAATATTGAGAACAACAAAAAAACTAATAATAATAATAATAATAACAATTATAAGGATGAATAGATAAAAACAAAAATAAAATAAATTAAATAAGAAGAAAGAATCAGCTATATCAGTTCAAACTTGCTGCTTGAAATTTTCGGTGTTCGATTCTAGACTTCACGTGATTAGGGAGATTGTTCCAGAGTTTGACAGCATAAATAAAGAACTGCCGGCGTGATGTTAAGCAGGTGTATATTGATGATCGCAAATTTATGTGGCGATCGGATAGAAAAAAGTTAATTTTTTGAAACGGTAAATTGGCTCTTTCTTGTGAACAACTTTGTATAGAAAGGAACAGCACTTGAAGTATGCCTCTAAGTTATAGCCAAGAATTTGACGGGATTCAGGCGAAATGTGATCAAATCTACGAAGATTGAATACAAAGAATGTGGGAGTCGAGATCGGCAAACAACTCGCAACCATAAGAGATTATTGGAACTATCACTGTCTTCACTAGTTTAAGCTTAACTTGTTTCGGCAAAATTGTTTTTGTTATAGATAACCCTCGTAGCGACGCGTAGATTTTTTTATAATAAAGTTTATATGAACGTCCCAAGTTAGTTTATTGTTGAAAATTATTCTTAGATTTTTAGCATGGGTGATATATTCAACTTGAGATGTGTTTAACATAACGGAAGGAAAGTCAGGGAAATGTCGTTGGTGTTTAGATATAGGTATGGCTTTTGTTTTGTCAGGGTTAAATTTAAGACCATTCCGTATGGTCCACTTGAATATTGAAAATAGGTCGTCATTTAATTTTGAAATTACGTCTTCAACCATGCCAATAGGAAAACTAATTTACAGTTGAACATCGTCAGCATATACGAGTATGTGGAATCGAAATGACTCAAATACAGAGGTGTTGCAACACATTTGCTCTGACTGTAATACCGAATTGCAACATGGCCGTTGAAAAAGCTGACCTGATAATTTATAACTTTCTACTGTGTTTGTAAAACAACTGTTAAAAGCATCCGCAAGGGCTAGTTTATCAGTCACTAGACATCCATCAACACGAATAGCAGAAGTTTTACTCCGAATCGATGTTTTATTAAGGGCATTATTCACAATTTTCCATTCATTTTTGATATTTCTTCTCGCAGAAGTAAATTGCAATCGGTAAAATTCAAATAAAAATTTGTGACCCCATCTCTTGTAAATTGAGATTCGTTGGTCCAAAATAAACTCGTTGTCATCCATACTTACGAGTAACTCCAGCAAGCAGTTAGAAAACTCAAGTCTCTTTTCCAAATCATTGGGAAGCAGGTCGTGTATTTGAAGAATTCAATAAAATAAATAACAAAGCAACTTTTACGGTTTTAATTTTGAGAAAATTAAATTTTAATATTTCATTTAATTACAACAAGACTTAATTATAAAGAAACATAATTGGATAAAAAATTCTTTAAAAGTTCAACTCATTAGCTTTAAAATTATTAGATTTAAAAAAACAACCACGCCACTACTTCTTGGAGCCAAGATATGGCCATTTAAAAATATGTCTAATTGGCAATTCTTCAAAATACAAGGGGTGGGTATTTTCCGAAGAAAAAAAAAACCAGATCCTGATACACGTGTTCGGTTATTTGATGTGCACAGCTCGTGAGAAAAGTTTCAGAAAATTCAAAAAATATATACAAATAAGAACGGATGTGTAGAATATAAGGATACGTATACTTAAGATACGAGGCGTTTTGAATTTGAATTTGAAGTCTTGAACGAGATATTCAACGTCTGCAAAGAGGGTTGAACCTACTGTGCAAATGGTAACTATGTAGTCACTTGTCTGCACGTGTATTTGATTGTGAAAATCGCAATTCATTATGGGATTCATGGACCGTGACAGCACTTTCAAATTATAATTTACAATATGAAGAGTACTTATTCCAATTGATTGGAGATTTATTGAGAGAACGTAATGCCAATTGTGGACAATTTTCCCACAAATATTTATTTTTGACAGTGGAGTTCCGCATGGGTGCAAATTTGGCTCCTTGGCACCATTAAGTGGTGATTACGTATAAGCATAAAGAGTGACGTCCAAAGTTCCTTTCGATACCTAAAAAACAATCCTGGTTTTATTTGCTAGCTCCTGAATTCTCGGAGTTTAATTTGCTAGTCTGTTGAATTTTTTACTGTCAATTTGCTTCTCAGGGCCATCGTTTTTTTGTAAATGCTCTGCCATCACTGAAACCCTATTTCGGTGCTATTTTTCTTTCATTTTCGAGTTGGATTTCTTTGTGAAGGTACGTGAACTACATTGTGAATACGTCGACGTAGAAAAAGATCTAACATTTTGGCCGGTTTAAGTTCCACCACTTTCGCAGTCGCCGATGAAATCTAAACTTCCCAAAAAACAAAAGTTCAAAAATACTCTCGAAAAAAACTTGAAAGTGATTCAGGAAATTGAGACGCAACGCAGTTTGTGGGATGCTGGATGCTCAGAATATAAACTGCCGAAGGAAGTCTTTTATCAGAAAATCGCGGACGCCATCCATATGACCCTCAACGACTGTAAGGACCAATAATCGAATTTCCGCATCACGTTCAACAGCTACCTTGACAAACATCGCAAAAAAAAAATAAGGCTAGCGAATTAGTTCCTATTCCCTTGAAATTCTGCAGTCAATCGTCTTCGTCTATGGAATTTGTAACTATTTCTTCACCTTTATGTTTCAGAATTATTCATGTGCTCTTTATCCATTAGCGTCTGAGCAACAACATAAACACAGGATTACCACATAAACACCATCGCCATCTCCGTCAGATTCGAGTCGCGATCGAGTTTGAAACAGATTTGCTGTAGAGGCACTGCTGTATATTCGTTCTACTGGTTCACAACCAAAACATGCATCCACTGCTTAAAACTTAACGCCGGAACAAGCTGCGTTCGCAAGGCCATACGTGCATTCAACGACATAATGGATAATATTGCTCTGAGAGAAGCTTTTGTCAGTGGTGAAACGGTCAATGAGAGGGCTTTTTGTTCACAAGTTATTTATAATATAAATATTTCATCGAAAATGCAAATTACAGTTTTTTTTTAAGGCAATTTATACTGCCACTCTAATTCACCCTCTTCGATGAAGTACATTTAGAACTCATTATGTACATATTCGGGCTCGAATAAAGTATCAGTACGTGATTCCTCTAATGGATACAATGTACTGCCGTCTACATCTACATAACGTCGCCAATCACTCAAGATAAGTTCGCCGATATCACTGCAATGGTCTTCTTCTTTTTATTTTTTGTCATCAAGTAGTTGTGGAGCACGCAAGCGTAACTAGCTTTGACTTTTCGACACGTAAACGTGTCGACATAACACCCAAAACATTTTCGATAGTAGGGCGGACGCGACTCTATCGATATGTGAATACTGGCTGAACTGTTGGGAGACCGCGTTGGCTGTATGGTTCCAATATGTTCGGCCGTAAAGGGAACGCATCGTCTGCGACTAGAACATACGAAACAGGCAATCCTCTACCGCGTAGAGCTTTGTGTTCTAGCAACCATAGCTGATTAGTATGCAGAGCTTGTCCAAATCTGCATCGGTTGAGCACACCATAATCGGAAAATCGCCCATTGCGCCCGACGTTAATGTACAGCAGTTAATATTACGCATCGGCAATACACATCAATACAACGCCATGTGTGCCTTTGTTGTTTTATCGTTTACTGAACCAGTGGACTCAAATCTATCCACCACACTGCAAATAGTCCTCTCGGTAGGTCGATTATGGCTACGGTAAAATGGGCGAAGCGCGCGGAATGTTGCCCGAACAGATGGCTGCTATCGAACTGTCAAAGTTCGGAAATCCGTATTGGAAGACCCTGTATAACCTGGGGCAACAAGATAAAGAAATACATCGCGGCGAAAACTTATAAGAAGTTAAAGTATAGACGGATTTATTTTTATTTTCTTATTTATTTATTTTCTTTCCTCAGCTTATCTCTCTGTCAGATTAGACTGCAAATGGTAAAATACTCTGAACTGCACGAATCTTTAAAAAAAATACGAGTAGATTTCTAGATTGGGATTCCTAAATGCAAAACGTAAGCCCTGCAGAAGCTTTTCTCCAGCAGTACTCCGTGAAATATCGTTTTGCGAACTAATACCCAAATATTTGACGCCTTTTCAGGTGTAGAATGAGGCTCACATAATTCCTGATTTATGAGAAACAAAAATCAAAGATACGAGTATTATGTGGTTTGCTCAAGAAAAATGCCATTATTTCGCAATGTTTGCGAGGATATTTTCGTAAAGACTTACTGCACTCAAACCAGCTGATTTGCAAGAAAGAACTGAGTGTCTTTCAATTTATTGCTCACTTAACAAATGATAAAGCCACCCCAAGCACATCAAATCTTTCCTCGATCCAAAGCTGTCAAGCTTATTATGTAGATCCTTTCACTTCGATGACGAACTCTCATGTGAAATACCTATTCAATGTTTCTCTGAAAAGTTGAAACACGATTAAATTGATTTTGAATCAATTTCATGTGAAGTCGTAAATCCAAAAATTTGATATTTGCCATTCGAACCATAACAAACTCTTCAGGATAAATCCCCAACATCATGGATAAAAACCGCATTGACGACAAAACAACATCAACAGCGGACTCGGAATGAAGGTGATGCTCGCACTCTCATCCGCAAACTCTGTACATACTCGCATTTATGTTCCTGAATATTTTTCCTTGTATTTATCGATTTCTTGAGCTAGGGATAGACGACTACGTGCCCAAGGATTATTGTGTTATGTTTACGAAATTATAGACTCCTGTCCGATTTGTATATTTTTTTTTCTCAATCGCATGCAATCAGTCCTTTCAGTACTTAGCCATTTGTCGAAGGATAAATTATGTTGGCGATTATCTTGAGAAGGGTTTCCTGGCCTGGCATCTAATGCTGAGCGAATGTGAGAAACGTGCTACATAAAATTGAAGAAACCTGATAAGTGCCACTGCCTAATAAGGATTCCATCCCTCTTCATAAATATGTTCGTTTTGAAAATATAAATGTCAGGACAGGAGATTGGATTGCCTATAAAAAGTCGAATGCAATAAACGTCGTTACGCAGAAATTATTAGGGAAAGGTGCTGAGTTGCCTTTGCTGTAAATTAGAACGGCCGGCTGCTACCGTTGTTCCCAGAGAGAAGGTGAAAGGGCAATTTGTGAAATCAATATATTGTATAAGGAAGACCATCTTCGGTGGTTCTATATTGATGCTTACGAAGTTGGATAGTTTGTTGGGGCTTGTAGGTATCAGGCTTCTGATGTTTGATGGATAATTTTCCCCGAAGCGGAAGGTACCGTAAATGTCTACTAGCTGGGCCAAGGTAATTGGTTCCATTTTAAGAATTTTCACATCCTTAGGGATAGGTCATCACATGAGAAAATGTATGCCAGACCTGACAAAATAAAACTCAATGGAATTTTAAAATAATACACCTCTTGTGTATCTACAAAATAGATATCCTTTCAACAAAACAATATGACATTGGCATTGCTGGACATAAATGTGAAATTTGAACTTAGAAATGAATATTTACAAGGAAAATGCTCGATTCAAATAGATAGGTATACGGTTTGTCGGATGAAGTTATGAAAAGGATAGGCAAAGTGGTTGAGATATTTTATTGGAGTGAAAGCAAAAGAGAATTTCTTTTTAATTTTTTGTGGAAATACCCAATGAAAGATGCTTATTTTCGTAGCTAATGAGCCATCATCATATTATGTAAGTAATGTCAGACACCATCCTAATTGGCTCCTCCAAAAAATTGAAAATTTTGATATACGAGTAAGTTCGATCCTGAAAACACGCTCTGGGGGATGAGAGATTGCTCCAAAAACTAGCAAGGACCAGAGGCATTCTATTCTTGATTTTTGAATTAACAACACTGCTGGAACTCAAAGTGATTTTGTCCTCATTCAATTTCAACCGTTTATGTATTGGAGAATCGTTGGTATTCCACTGCTTCCTGATGAAAATCTTAAAATGCTTTTCAACAATTTTTGTCAAACGTTGGGCTGCATACCAACATCCATAAGAAATATTTTTCGTCTAAAGCATCAGAGCAATTATCAGTTTGACTCATTGGTGGTGGCCGTGGTGTAGTGGTACTAGCAATCGCTTCTCACTCGGAGGGTCAAGTTTCGAATCCTACTCATGAAAAGTTTTTCATTTGTGTAATTGGAACTCAGTCAGAAAAATCTGCGTGTAAAGGCATAACGCTGATACGTAGATTTGGCTGTTGTAGAGTTGCAAGCACAGAACAAGCGTGAAAATTGATAACCTTCGAATCATTATGAGTGAAGAAAAAACTCTCCCCATCCTATTCGGACTCCCATCCCCCGGAGAGCTAATATCGAAACCAAATATACCTGAGTTTCAAACCACTACATCACAACAATGTTTTCCTTTCTCCTCCTTCTATTTATCCGCCCGCGCTCAGGCAACAGTAAAAGGGTATCATAACCCCTTAGGCGTGCGTAAATTATAGAAACAAAAAAAAATCTGCTACACCTCCTGCCATCATCAAGTTTAACAACTCATATGAGAGAAACACAGTTTTTAAGGCAACTGCCTTCTATCGAAAATAACAACAACATGATTTCTCCCTCCGTGTACATGGTATTGACTCATGAAATGTCCGATTTTATAATAAAAATTTAAAAGCCAATATTATTTTTCCGTAAATTTTTATTCAATCAAAATGGGATCTGTTAAAATCTATGACATCCTTCCGACGTGATACAAGGACAAATACTCGTATTCCTTTTTCGTAGAAGTTCTGACTTTTAGAGGCAATTCAAAGGCTTTTATGAGCTCTGCTCTGTTCCGGAATATATCCAGATTGCGGAGAAGATGGTAAAACGTTGGAGAAATATCAGGAGAGAAGAATTTCAATTCCCAACGGCAACAGTTTTTGCACCGTTACTTGTGAGGTATGGGGTCTAGCATTATCATGCAAAGCATCGGACCATGCCTATTGACCAACACAGGTTGCTTTTCAGCCAATTTGACATGCAATATGTCGATTTATTCACAATATTTGATTGCATTTATCGTTTTCCCTGGTTGATGAAATGAAAAGTGGATTGGTCCTTTGGATGTCCACCAGATTGTCACCATAACCTTTTCTCGGTGAAGACCAACTTTGGTGGTGTGCTTTGGGTTTTCGTCTGCAGTCAACCACTGCCCAGATCTTTTACCGCTGTCATACAAAACCCACTTTTCATCACATGTGATTATACGGTGCAAAAACGGTGCATTTCGATGTCTTAGACTCAGTGATACACAGGTTTCTAAACAGCGTAGTTTTTGGGCCTCGTTCAAATCATGTTGTCACTTGTCAAGTTTTTTCACTTTTCCTATTTGAGATAGGTGTCAACCTATTGTCATGGGGGATACTCCCATGTTGTGTGCAATGCCCCGCACTGTTTTTGTTGAGTCTGCATCCGCCGTTTCTCGTAAAATGGCGTCGTCTCTTACAGTTTCCGGTTTCCCACGTGATTCGTTTTCGAGGTTTAGACCGTCGAATGGTGCGTTCGTTCACTTATGTTTTTGGCTGCCAGAGACACATTATTTCCCAGTTTGAACTCGTAAACGAAAAGAGTACGAATTTGAACCGCCGACAGCATAATATAAAAATTCCTAGAAAAAAAATAACCTGTACTTGCAACGGACCCTAAAAGTCTTACACATCAATCACTGTGTTGTACAGATGTTCACTCGACAGCTGCTAATTGAGGACTAAGTGAAAAATCTGACATTTCAAGTGGTACAACCTAATAGATGAATGGCATGTACATTACGAGTATTCCTTAGAGTATTTCATATTTTTCCACATTTAGTTGCCTTGTTTCTTATGTTGTTTTTACATTAAGGAGCACTTCGACCTTAAAACCTTTCTTCTATGCACTTTCATTACAATGCCTACTCATCAAGTTCTTAAATTAAGTCTAAGATTGCCTGAGCTGAGGAAAACGTGACGTCAAGTTATAATGTGAAGCGAACCCGCTTATGTTGGAGCTCTTCTGTGTCCATAAGACAGAATCGGCCTTAATTCGTTTGGATAGGGCCAATTTTCTTGTAATGGTATCTTCGTGAGCAATAGACAGTAAGGAAGTGAGCCTTATTTTCGTACATCAGTTTGATTGATCTGGTTTTGTCAATTTCTTGTCATATCATAAACCAGTCTATACATTCCAGTAAGATAGCACTATGTCTCGTTGCCATTGTTTTGTGAAGTTTAATTTTTATCTGTGTGGCAGGAGCCTAAATTTGAGTGCTAATAAAGGGAAATCATTCCGTTCTGGCTACTTCGTCAGCAGCTTCATTACCAGGAATTCCTCTTTGTTCATGGATTCATATAAATGGGACTAGTTGGATGTGCAGCAAACTGAAAAACGACGAGTAGCTCTCTGGCAATATATTGATGTGCTACTTTCAACGGTTTTCTGATGTGGTCGATATCAGGGATTAATCTAGTAAATACAATGCCCTAATGCCCAGTTGGATTAGGGTACTATTAGGGAGATTGAAGGAAGTTCCCAATAACCCCTTAAAGGGTTGGTTATTTTGAAATGCAATTCGTGCTGCATTTCTTCTTTTATCCGATAGATAGTGAAGCGTTAGTGAACTTCAAATAGCAGTTTTCATAACATCATTATACAGGGGTGGGAGACCACGAAACACTTCCAGCCCAACCACCGAAGAGCATGGAGCACGCCCAGAAAGTTGTGTGTAGAATGCCCCTTGAGGGCAACGTTTGGGACTTTTTACGGAGCTCAAGTGATGTTCAAGCTTATCTGTGACTATTTTGATGTTAAATGTAGAGAATAACCATTTTTTTGTTCCTAGCATTCGCAACTGTTATGATTGTCTGTCTGTCTGTCAACCGCACAGTCTCTGCAGACGAGATGAATCAAATTAAAAACAAATTAATCTATTTTCAAGAAGTGTTTTATTAAGGTGAACATTTTGGAGTACTTAGGGCGGTGATTTTTTTTTTCAATTACCTGAAGGAGCGCTGAGAGCAGACCGATTCACCTAAACGGACTTTATGGAAATTCGCGGAACAGTACATTGGCTGTCTTGATATTATAATGTAAGAGCTTAAAGTTAGACAGTTGAGATTCAATGAATATACCAATTGCATGTTGTATCAGAGCGAACAAATTTTCCATTCCCCTAAGGAGCTTTGTGGGACATCTGCCTACCTAGTCAATAGAGTCTTGCTTACTAACTAACTAAGATGTCACTGTCACATTATTGTCCGGTGTGGACTTGAACTTTAGCCTATAGAACTTTCCAGTTGTTCAGTTGCGCTCTCAAAAATGGTTGAGGACTCACTCAATTTGTTTATTCTGCCTTATTCTTTCGGGTAGCAACTGAAGTGTCTGCGGACTGGAGCGCTGGTATGGATTTCCTTTGTGTTCTAACCATCTTAGGTGAATAATGCAAAATTTACTGACTAGATGGTCGAGATAGAAGACTTATTTTGTTGTATTCCTGGCGTACCTTCAGAAAGTTTACCGATAATAGATATGGATAAATGAGTAATTTAAGCGTTTAGGGTATACACGATCATCCCTATCATTTCCCTATATCTCAGAGTGAGACTGTCGTCAGATGTCTTTGACTCATCGGTTCTGATATTGAGGCCTTCTGCATTCGATTTCGAAGCTCTTTTGAGCTGCATCCAGAAAAGCCTTGCACTTATGAACTATGTTAAAATTGGTGAGAGGGTTCAATAAGTAATAATAAGACCTAAAGCACAGCTAAGCTGTCGAAACAAAGAGCGACGGTTCGTCCCTTCCACCAATTCTTCACCTATTGCCAGATTGTGCTTCTCTCCGCTTCAAAGACATACGAATAGTTCTCCTGTCGAGGAGATAAATCTTGCGTTGTGCTCCAGAAAGACACCTGCACCCCATTCTCGATCGTTTTGGAGCTACTCGTGGTGACCGGAATACACTTATTCTCTGGCTCATAATCTGAGAATAAGCATTCCTTCACAGCAACAGGAACCCTGGTATGTCTGTAAGACTAGAGTCGAAAGAGAGTCGGCGTGTAAGGACATCAAAACTCCAGTCCGTGTTTTATAGTACTAAAGACCACTTTTTTAAATGAAAGATGGCTCTGTTGTGTAGCCTATAATATGAATATCAAGAGTAGAAAGATTCATCTGAGCTAGACGTCCTAAGGGACGAGACAGGCATTTCTTTCAAGTCTGATAAAAGCGGCAGTGACGTAGTTTCGTCAAATCTTCTCCACCAGATAACCGAAGCATGGTATATAATTTGCCTTAACAAATCCATGTAAATTTAGAGGACCCTCTTCGATTGCAAGCCTCATGTCTCGTCGAAAGCACTGCCAAAAGGCCGACAGCGCCTTGGAGGTTTTCGATGCGACATGCGTAGTCCAAAGAAGTTTGATATCCAGATACGATACCCAAATGCTGAGTCAGACTTGTTACCTCCATCTCGTAAAATGAACAATCGCAGTTTCGAGGGTATTGACTGAAAATTTTATTTTAGACCGATCGATCATGTTTAGGGTTATCTGCGCTTTCAAGCAGATAGTCGATATGCATGATCCAACAGATAGTGCAGTTACATCGTACTTTAGCGTCTCAAGTATTGAGAGAGTTAAGTAGTGAGTCGACCATCATATACCAAAGCAACTCCTGTTTATTCCCGCCATCACATATTAGCCGCAGTCAAAATCCACTATCACTAGTACTGCTCTAATAATAAAACTTAGTGATTCATGGATATCATATTGCCTACTCGAGTTACACAAGCCGTCAAAAGCTGTGTAGTCGAAAGCACTCCCAGTCGGTAAAAACCCCCAGCGCTTACTTACTCGTATTTACTTGTTCAGTGCTCCTTCAATTTTTCTACCACTCTCATAGAATCTTCCGCTTTGCTAGCCTGGGTATTGGACAGAGGATGCATTTGCAAGGAAAAGCAAAGCTCAGACTGATTGGTCTGACGCTCTAATCGAGCACCTTGTCATCTTTTTCAATTTTCGGAATAAAGGCTGCCTTTATTGTTCACCAAATTTTCGGTATGTATGCGAGTGCTAGGCCAGTATAAGGGAAGTGACAACCACCACAACCGATGAGAGATACCAACTTTGACGGTTTGGTTACTCAACTCATCTACGGTTTCGAGTCAGGTTACCTACCTTATTGTTTTCAAAATAGTATATTCGATTCAATTTTCATTTAAGAGAATCACAATTCTCTTTAGAAGATAGAAGGAATCAAATCGGAACCTACAATGATGTGATTCGATGCAACAGCAATCTTCGAAGCCGTTAAAAGTTCAATTAGCTCCAATCTCTGCATAGGTGACTCCACAGACAACAAACACAAATACCGTTCGCGATTTCATGGGGAAGACATCCTTCGCCTCGCCACGTTTAACAGCCGCCTGCATCTATTTCCTGCTGATTTCGACTAGGTCTGCACATCAATTTTTTCAACAGTTCCAATTTTTTGCACTAAATCATCTATGCGGGTGGGCTTGACCAGAAACGAAGCCAACTGTGCTATCAGTGGGATGTAGAGTCCAGAATAGCTTTCATCCGCTCCCGCTGTCGATGCCAAAAGTCATAAGCGATTGGCATTCACTTGGAATTGTCTGTTGAAACTCTGAAAGAGGTAAGTTCGCTAGAAGTTTTGATTTGTCCGCTTTCTCCTCTTCCAATGTTGGCAAAAGATCGGCCTTCGCTAAGTACACAAACACGTGGAGATACACGTGTCCGAAGTAGATGCAGTAATTACGAATATAAGTGGACAAATTCCTCTGTGTTGAGTCCTATACACAAATGAGTCAGGCACATAAGCCGGGGGCTTTTCTCCTTTTGTCTATTTGTTGTTAGCAACTCGTCGATTTCGGCAAGTAATTTCTTTCGATTTGCGCTTTTCAAAACGTCCTCTTCGAGAGATTGCAACTGTTGGAATGATCTACTGAGTGCGCAAGTGTCTTGAGACTTTGATTTTTAGTTCGGTGATCATTGGTAACTCCCTGGCCACATATTCATGCATCTTCTGGACCTCACCGCCAATTGCTTTGACTTGAACTCGAACCAAACTACTGGCTTTGGTGAAATGCTTATAAAGATTTTCGCAGTAGATCTCATCAGACATGGAACAAAGAGGTTTTTGAGGGCCTTCCTCTTGAGGAATTTCAAATATTTTCAGCCTCTGAATGGTGATTTTGTTAGAATCTTCTTCAACTTAAATTTCAACTGCTCGGTACTGAAACATTTCCTGCAGTAGGTTAGAGTATATAGCCGGGGTTAGGAGGCACAATGGGTAGTCACGATAGGCACGATAGACAAAATGTCACGTGCACCGGTTCTTGCGGCAGCAGACGGCCAGGGACCGAGATCGTCAATCATTTTTAATATCTTTTCCGAATATTATCCAAATGTGAAAATAAGTTCAGATTTGCCGTAGATCTGTGCAATGGACCGAACTATAGATGTGTCATAGTGAACAAAAACATCTTTAAAGACCTGCGGGATTTCCATGCTCATGACTCTGTTGTCTTGGTATATCAGGTTCCAATTGAAACGATGCCACACAGTCCCTCTTCTTCGAGTATTGTGCGCAAAATCATGTATTGCAGCAATTGGGCACGAAGATTATATGGAAATTTTTTAATCCACAACTGTGTGAAAAATTCCGTTTTTCTAGCTCTTGAATATGGTTAAGAACTTTTCGAAATATTCAAAGGTATTGCTAACCATGAACACTTGCAAGGTGTCTTGCCTTGGAACGGCATTCTCTGGATCAAATCTAGAGATGCGTTGAATTCCCTTTAACTTTAGGCAAGATGCGGCACATATATGTTCGAGCGGTTTAATAAGTCTTCTATCCGAGATGAGATCTTTCTTGTTGGGAATGGAGCAGAGAATCGCTTCAAATTGGAGCTTTTTGTGCAGAGTTTGATCCATTCCGTTAAGTGTTTTTGCCTTGAGAGTTATTTCAAAAATCGCACAGTTACACACAAGGCAGAATTTGATTTATATTATCACCCGGTGGTGAGTATTTTCACAAAATACCCTTAGTTTGATTCACAAAGGCCACAACAGAATACCTTCTAGCCTAAGGGGTAAATATCAAGCATGAAATCCATAGGCACCATCAAATCTCTAAGTATTTCCGACAGAAGTAAGCACTTACTATTTAATTAATTCAGGATTTGAACTGAAATCCTAGATCATGTTCCCTTCGCTGCTTCCCATTGCCATTTCTTCATTTATTTTGTATGCAAGGTGTGCCCTCGAAATCTGTATTTGTGCCACTTAGGTTGCAATCGAAAATTACTACTATTATAACCAAAATCGTATCTAGATATCATCAAACTTCATGACCCGCAATTATTCAAACTGCAGAGATGTATTTGTAAGTGTAGTACGGACTTGGGTTAAATACGTCTCACGTTCTTCTCTGGTTTTCTGTTAATGACTTCTATCCGACACACATGAGAATTTGCTCTAAATTCAATTATCCTGATTGGATAGCTTATGTATGTTGGAAAATATCTCACAACAGCAGTTATCTTGACATTCAAGACACGTATACATTAAGTTGATCTCCAGAAGAGGCAAGCATCTCAAAATAGGATAGAAACCTTGTCCTGGGGTGTTATAACTTTTCCATTAAATACATCACCTGACAACTTAGTTGACTGTCATTTTGAATTTTCTATCGGAAGTTTAGATCCATTTGGTTTGAACTTAAAAAAAAAGAAAATCTCCAACTCCTCCATCTGCAAGGATCCAAAAATAACGTAACCAAAGGTGTATCCTAAATCTACTGCCTCCATGTTACAAGAAACAAAAAAAAAACAACGAATGTTCTTTTTACTTTCCACCTTTTCTCGCATCCACTGGATGTTATTGGCACTTAACCGTCTTATGGTTGAAAGGGTTGAATGGAAGTGAAATGGGATCGGATATCTTTTCAAATTGGCTTTATATTGCATTAGCCCTTTAACTGCTTTTACAACCGAGCAAAGACGTAAACTTTTATTGATTTGTAATAATAATTTTATTTACAGTAAACATGCCACCAAATACAGGGGATGAAAGTATTGCATGACGCAGTAGCATTTATTCGGCTTATTAGGCGTCTGCAACTGAGAAGTATTGAGAAAATATCTTTAAAATGATTCTATAGAGAATATGCCGAGAACAGAAATTGAATTCTACAATGTCACCGTGTACGAGTGGGTAGAGAAAAGGACGATTGTTTCAGAATTATAAGACGATTACTTTGGAACGTATATTCCATCAGTTATGTGAGATCTGTTCAAAAAGGCGCGCAAGTATTCACAACCCGCATAATGTCTACTTTGGTCTGAAAACTGGTCATTTTCAGTGCGGGAATACTGAACGGGTACGTTATCGTTTACATTTCCCGCATCACAGAAGTGATGCGGAAGCTCTCGGTGGTAGTCCTTGGTGATAGTAGTGCCATATGGGACGTACTCATGATGAGACTCGCCACTGGAGTCAAAAACGACGGTCAATATTATTTTCACATTGCTACGGACCACTTGATGTTTTTTGGGCCCCGGGGCTGTTTCATGCTTCCATTGTGATGATTGAAACTTGTTGTCTTGGTTCTACCCATAAACCCAAGAATTTCCAAGCTTGAAACAAAATTTGATGCAATAACATTGTTCTCTATTCTCGCCCAACGAAAGATCCGACTGTTACATAAATCCGGCGACTGAATGGTACTGTGGTCGTGAAAAAGAATTGAGCACTCGCCCTATGTATGACTGCTAATGGTCATTAATCCCCGGTTTTGCCAATGTAAATTATGGTTTAACACTTTTTGAACGGACCATAGTGACATTCCACGGTTGAGATAGCTGGGGCATGCTGGTTGAATGGACGTCAGAACTCAGGCACAGTTTGAAAGTTGTCGTGATTAGAATAGAATAAAGAGCTCGGCAGGGAATTCCATAAGCGAGTTGTGCGGCTTAGGGACGAATCGCGATATTTCAGAGTACATCCGAAAGTGGGCTTGAGGGTATACTGATGAGCATTCATAGTGAGACCGGAATTATGGTTAAATGTCTGAAGTTGCGGTATGCTACTGGCGATTTCTATGGAGCACTAGTGGTGGATATAGCTATAAATCAAAGTGAGACACGAGACATTACGTCGGTGTTCGAGTGACTGAGTGATACTGGCATCAATTATGAGTTTCATCGCACGGTTTGGAATCCTATCTAGCAAGTGCAGAGATGTTTTAGGCGCAACAAACAAGATATGAGCATTGTACTCTAATGTTGGGCGGATGAATGCCTTATAACATATGTTGAGGCGAGATCAGAAGGGGAAAAGTATTTCTTACATCGTTTGAGGAAACCTAGACATGTCGCAGCATTTTGGGCGACGTCGGATATGTGAGCATTCCTACGTAAGTTGTCATTGACACACATACCGAGAATGGAAAGTTTTTCTGCGTTGACGATACAAGTGCCTGCATTGTATTTTGGATGCATTAAATTCCACTCTGTTGATAGTTCCCCAATTGGTTATGCTGTTAATATCAGAATTTAATGAGCTTAATATACGCTGCCATTCCCGTTCTACAGCCAAAAAGCAGGGACGTGACTTCGGAAACGAATATGAAAAGCAGAGAGTAGTGTCGTCAGCAAAGGAATATATTGGAATTGAAGTAGCAGACAAGAGATCATAGATGAAAATTAAAAGAGTGTCGGAGAGAGAACGGAGCCCTGGGGCACACCAACAATTATTTTGTGATTGAAACCATCCAAGACAACTTGAATTGAACGTTCCGAAAGGCAATTTCTAATCCATTGAAGAAGGGAGTCATTGATCCCAAATGCACGCATTTTCGACAAAAGAGCCTGATGCCAAACTCTGTCAAATGCCTTAGAAATATCAAGTGCAACTATCTTGCTTTCGCCTGATTGGTGTAGACTTTGGTTGCACTTTTCGGTGAAACATGCCATCAAATCACCAATGGACCTGTTGCTACTAAAACCGTACTGCCGGTCATTGATAAGTTTTCGTGTTTCGAGATATTTTATGAGCTGACGATTTATCAGCGTTTCCATGACCTTGGAAAGAAGGGACGTAAGTACAATTGGTCTGTAGGAGGAGAGAGAAGAAGATTCGCTTTTTTTAGGGACGGGCTGCACAAATGCTGTTTTCCATCTGCTCGCAAAGAGTCCTAAAGAGTAGGATTGATGAAAAAGCTTACGCAGTGGTTTTGCCAGCGTAGAAGAACACCTCTTCAGGTGGTTAGCTGATATGACACAATAATCCGACGAGCCTAGAGGGGACAGCACATCAACGGTGTACTGATCAGGTTGAGAAGCTAAAAACAAGTCCGGGGTGTTGGCGGTATGACTATTAACGTCTGGTATTCGCGTGGGCTTATTCACAAGCTGCGTTAAGTTGTTTTCCGCAGCGGAGATCTTAACACACCGTCTGTCTGTCCAGAATGTCGAAGCCACCCAGAATTGTGTATATTGAAATCACCCGTAATAAGGATTGCAGTACGGGGATACAGGGATATAATTCTTTGAATGGAGTCAGACAGCGCATCAAACTCGTTAAAGGTTGAATTGCTGTTCAGTTTGGAGCTTCTGTAACTAAAGCAGTAGTGGATAATTTGCTTACGGAGATGGAATTTTAACCACATGAAGTTGAATTCCGGATTAGAATAGGGACTACATTGTGGTGGAGTTTGGTAAGCTACATCACTATGCACGTAAATGGCGAGACCGCGGAGAGAGAAGAATAAGGACACTAGATCGTAGCCAGGTAGCTTCAGATCAGAGTGATATGAGAGGTGTAGGCGGAGATCGACCTGTGTTTCACTAAGTGCCAAAACAGCTGGTCTGAATTTACAGACGTAGACGTATGCAGAAAAGTGATTACTCTTTAGCCCGCTTCTATTTGCTATGCCCACTCTAAATTCCCGAATCATTACAAATGAGCAAACACAAAAGACACAAACACCGACGATGCTAAGCAAGGCTGCAACGTGAAAATTCTAAAGTTGGTTTACCGAATCAAATTGTTGTCGGTGTTATGCCCTTACAGCAAAATGAAACAGTGCACCAACAGAATTCACACTCGCAACCCGCTATTCATCAGTTGTTACATGAGCTGAGTTACTGCATCAGCTGCATAACAGAGTTATACAGTAATGACAGTGGCTAAGTGCAAACAACAGCACTCTGACCAGGGGCAGGAGATGTAGGAGTGCCAGCACTATGATGTTTTTTTCCTCCCGATTCACCACCGTTCAACCACGCCGCTAATTTCTTTTTTTTAATTTTGCACTCGCGCGAGTTACATACCCGTACAACCCAACCAAGAGTCACATATCAACAAACTGCTCGCATAGTACTTATTTTGTTTATTTATTATTTGCAACAATGTATCTAAATTCATTTTCTTTCACACGTTTTTGTAAGAACAGTCAGCATAAAATGTGTATAAATACCAATATAATTCAGACACACGAGTTCCTTTTTGTCAATAAAGTTTCAACGTTTAAAAGAATAAGTTGTTTTTTTTAATTTGGGTATCGCTCCCAAATATAAGTCGCGCGTGGTTGGAATGTGCAGTATTTTTAATTATTTTTTTTTGCACAAACCTTGATAGAGAGTACGAGTGCATTATGTCTCGTGTGCACTCGTCGGAGGTCAGCTCGGCGCTCATTTAAGATGCTTATGGCGATATTTTCCGAAGGGCCTGCAACCGATGTATTGGACCAGCATTCTTCGACTCGAACCCAAAGCTTACGAAGGCATCCGTAGATACGACCTACGACCATGTTGGTATGATTATAACCCGACAAATCTCGACCAATAACAAATCCAAGGCTAGTAACAGACTCTACGGCTTTAACTTTCTAGTTGTTAAGAAGTACGTCAGGCGGAAGATCTAGGTTAAACGTTATTTTGGATATTAGAATTACTCGAGTTTTAGTCGGATTCAGTTGTAGTCCATTTGTAACCTGATCAAGTATAGACGCGTTGCAAGTCATCACTGAGTAGGGTCAGTTCATTGATCTTGCAAAATGGTTTGGCTAGGTGTAATTGTACATCATCAGCATACATGTGCACAAAAGAATGCCTGCATACTGACGGTAGATCGTTGATAAATGTACAAAATAGAATTGGACCCAATATCGACCCTTGAGGAACGCCTTGCTTGAGTTGCATAAGGGATGAACTACATCCATTGGAGAAAACTCTTTGATAACTTTCGGAGAGAAAACTATCCAGCAACCTTACCGCACGACTACCAAAACCAAAATATTGTGTCAGCTTCCAACACAGTATCTTGTGGTTGACTTTATCGAAAGCCTTCGAGAAATCTAGCAGACAGAGTAGTGAGACATATTTCCTATCAGAAGATTGTCTAACCTCTTCAAGCAAGTTGACCATGGCTGAAGAACTGCCGTAGTTGGCCCGAAAGACTGATTACTTGTCGTATAAAAGGTTATTGAGAGTTAAGTACTCTGTGATTTGTTTTGCTATAATTTTCTCTAAGACTTTCGAAAAGCAGGGCAGAATGTTTATTGGTCTAAAATCGGCAGAAGATGTTGGATTAGCGATCACCATAACTCGTGCAATTTTCCACGACTTCGGAAAGGTTGATGTGATTATGCACCAATTAATTACATGGGTCAGAGCCGAAACGATTTGCGGTAGAATGAGTTTGACGGAGCTCACGGGAATGCTATCTTCCAGGTTAGAATCAGATTTGACTGCCATTACATATCTGAATACTTCGTCCTCCGTAGCTACTGCAAAATCCTCTAGCCCCGGCCGCAAGTAAATACGGTTCACAGTCTGGTTGAAGTAAAAATCGCACGAGTAGGGATCATCCTCTAGAAAGGCATGATTCAAATCATTTGGATCGAGAAGGCATTCAGATTTGCTGTTTCTAGAAGTTATAAAAATTTTGTGGAGATTACTCCATAACTTCCTGCTCCCATTTACTGTGTAGCTTGGTCCTCTTTTTGATTGAGTTAACCAAGGACATGCACGGTTTTGAATTCTGACCGTTTTAGTGGGTACGAATTCATCGAACAGTCTTGCAATCGTTTCTTGAAACACGTTAACTTTATCATTCGGATCAGGTCTGGAACGGCACTGCTCCCAAGGAATAGAGCCAGCAGCTATTTGGATGGTTTTTAGGTCGATATCACTGAAATCTTTGTACGAGAAAGTGTCGGGTACTACACATCGAGTTAAATTAATGTCATACGTGCAAAAAAGAAGATCGTGGTCTGAAACATCAAATTATAATTGATCGAAGAGCAAAATCGAGGATAAAAACAACTAGATGGCAGTTAAGTGCATCACGATGGCATGCGCCACCACCAGTAGCATAGTAGTAGATGTTGTGATGTCCTATAAGAATTATCAACCTACCACGAGTATATACGAAAGGCTTTTTAATGTGAGGTGAAGACAAAAAAGTGATTTTCCTTTTGGCCTCAGTCCTCTATCAATATGAAAAAATTTGATTGTTGTTCAATATATCAACCTTGACAATGACCGCAATATTATGCAAAGTTTTCTTGCAGGAGTGATGGTATGATGAGACTTACTAGATGGGGTGCAAAGTTCATATTTAGGCAGACATGGCAATTTTCAGTGCAATACTGTCTTTAGTTTTGTTCTGACGGCTGATTGTTGTTGACGTTTTTGGCATCATGTTGAGTATGGACAAAAACGATTTTCGTTCTCTCATAAAACATTATTTTTTGAGAGGCAAAACGGCGAAGGAAACAAAAGAAAAGTTGGATAAATATTATGAGGCTAATGCTCCGTCAGATTACACCGTCAAATATTGGTTTCGAGAGTTTCGTGGTGGCCGCAACTCCACTACCGATCAAGTCCGCAGCGGCAGGCCCTCCGATGCGGTTACAGAAGACAATGTAAAAAAAATACATGAAATGGTGTTGGCTGACCGGAAAGTGAAGGTGCGCGAGCTAGCCGATACAAAAAAGATTAGTCCTGAGTGCACACGCCATATTTTGGGAAATATTCTGCATATGAAAAAGTTATCTTGCCGCTGGGTGCCGCGCATGCTCACTTCTGACCAAAAACACGAACGCGAGAGCACTTCGAAAGAGTGTTTGGACTTGCTGATGCGGAATCGGGCGGACTTTTGGCATCGATTGGTAACTTTTGATGAAACTTGGATCCACTATTACACACCAGAGAACAGAATCAGTGCACGGCAATGGACTGAAGCCGGCACGAGTACTTCGAAGCGGCCGAGAGAGGCTCGATGGGTTGGAAAGTTTATGGCGTCGGTTTTCTGGGATTGTCGTGGCATACTCTTCGTGAACTACCTCGAAAAAGGAAAAACCATCAACAGCGAGTATTACAGCGAATTATTGGACTGATTGAAGGCCGAAATCGCTGCAAAACGCTCTTACATGAAGCGAAAAAAAATTTCGTTTTTGCATGACAATGCGCCGGCGCACAAGAGCATCGCAACCACGGCTGAAATCAATGACTTACGGCTCCAATTGCTTGCGCATCCACCGTATTCGCCCCTCGGAAAATTACTTTTCGGACAGGATCAAGAAGTTGAAAAATCGCTGGAATAAGTCTATCAAGCTAAAAGGGGACTATATTGAATAAAATAAAAAAAACATTTAAAAAACAAAAAATTCATTCCCAAGGAGGTTACTTTTCACCGCACCTAGTATTTTTATTGCGATTCCCTCATAAGAAATGGCTCTTAAATCTAAACAATGTTTGCTTCTTAAATTACTCTTCATACAATAGTTGGAACAACAAGCCATTTGTTCTTAAACTTTGTACTAACAATGAATGTCCTAACATCTACTCCATATAATCTGAGAAGCTGAGAAAAATGAATGTTATAACTTATCTGCAGGATATGAATGGTTTAAATCTGCAGAAACGCAGACTGACAATGAAAACTTTGTTCTCTCCATCTTAATCGAAATGAAAAGCGCCGTAGTGGTGTGTTGTTGGTAATAAACTTGCTCCATGGGAGCAGTTGTTAATTATTTATGAAGTTTTCCCATTTTAGAGATTAAACCGAGTTGCAAATCCGTTTCTTCATAAGTAAACAACTCCAGGAAACAGTTAAACTTTTATTTTAGTCTTATGAGACAAAAGGAAATTGTTTTCCCTTTTAACAGAAAGGCAGGTTAATTAATTTTACTAGATGTCATAAATTTGTGCAGGTGGCTTTATCCCCTTTAGCTGATTTCAGTTCACCAAAACTACGAATTTTTGAGCTTGGAGTGGAAGCTTATCCCGAGAATCATTCGCTGAAATGCAAGGAGTGCCAGCAGTTTTTTCCACTTTACCCTGTTCGAAATAGAACATTGATGCGTTCCAACTGAAGTGATTTCTGCCGACCGGTTTAGAGTTTGATTTCAGCAATTTTGCTTTCGTAAGCGGCTCCCGTTTTTTACGCCACAAACTTTCCTCATTTCTTTGCGACTCTTGCAGAAAATGCCACTTCTGTTCTGGTACTTCCGCCAGAAGTACAACATAACTCGTCGGTCAACGCCTAAATCGATTTTTTTTTTAAATAAGTTTCTCGGTTCGAGCTATCAAAATCCATACTCCTACCGCAGTCGAGAAGATCACGGTCACTGCTGCGAGTAACATCTGCAGAGCTTTTATCTTTCGTTTGTTTCGTATACTTTTTTACGCACAAAGGCTCGTATGGATAAGGCTACGCGTATTCAAAATTTCTTGGTCTCTTTACGCCATATGAGATTGAATATTATAATTGTTTATTAATTTAACAGTTTATCATTTAATTGTTTATTAACATGTGTAGCCAGCACAGTTTCGCTTACCCTCAACCTACTGCCCTATCGTAGGCGATGACATTATTTGCTATATTCTCTGTCACTAAACTGGGTGAAACCCGAGATCTCGAATCGCTGGTTCACTATTTCATTGCGATGGTAGAAATAGTGCACAAGGACTCAACTTACAGATGCTCTATAATTTTCCTTTATTAATGTTTGGAGGTTTTTAATCGACGACTTCAGTGTCATGATCTCCGGGTTATATTTGTCAGTAAACTGCCTGTACAAGGGTTTTAGTCTTTTATGTCGGTGCAGTGCGTCGATGGTTGAGTTGTGGAATAAGTCTTCGTTGTCAGTGTGTTTTGTCCATTGTTCGTTTAATTGTCTCGTCTATTAGTTTTATATATGTACTCGGACCTATTAATTTCCTCATTTGAGAGATTTCTATTGGAGAGCGAATTCGACGAGAGTACTCTAATCAGTGTTCTGGTGAATTGTTTCCAACGCACCCTACTATAATTGTAGGAATGTCTTTGAACCAATTCTTCCAATTCAGCAGTTTCGTTGGTAACAGTTAGGTATATCGATGCAGTGACCACAATGGTCACTGTCATACACGAAAGTGCGTAGACAGTTTGTAGTATGTTGGTTAATGCCTGTTAGTGTCCAATCAGCCTCCGTAGTGCACATGCAGTAAATTTACCGCTTCTGTAGCCGAATTGAGAGGCACTGAAGAAATCATTCCTATTTAATAAGGATAGGATTCTGGATTTGAAGCCAATTTCAAAATTGTTTGTGTTGCTTCAAGAAAGAAAAAACAACTCTTTGTGGTTCACTTAAAACGAACGGTGGTACAGATCCCCCAATTGTTCATAGACCTTCGCGGAGCTTAGATGAGTAGTAAAATCAATAAGAAAGAAATTCGAGGAGTTTTATTTAGTCTCCAATTAGAACAGTGGCAGCAGTGTGTTCGGTTGACAAATAATAGATCGTAGGTTCGACGAGTGGAATAGAAAGTCTTTATTTTTCTTTTAATTCAAAAATAAACGAGAGTGGCACCTGGGAGGGGGGTACTTCCGTTACGCTTTTCAGCGTGATGTTTTCTACCAAATAGGTCCCTGCCGCAAGTCGCGTAAAGGAACTTCATTCCAAAGAAGGAACGATGCACTGTGGAGTATTTGTAGGACAAAACCGCTCAAAAGTCAGAAAAATCAAGTTGGCATAAATTTCGGTTGGCACCGTTGGCAGTGAACTTTAGGAAATTCTGATGCCTCAAAAATAATCAAAAAAGTTACTAGCTCGTGAATCAAAGCTAAAGAATTTTGTAAGCTGATCACCTCTTCTGCGAAGCAAGTTACAGTTAAAAAGTTTACACCTCAAGAGGCCCTGGCAACATTTGTTAAAAGCGACTCTACGAGAAAGCAGTGGGAAGTGATACAAAGTGCCAGCAAGAGTATCTATCCCTGCTACTTATTGATAAAAAAGTCCAAAACTGAATGTTAGCTGATAAAGAATGCATCACAGTCACTGAAACCTGTGCAGAAATACAACTGCAAGCATTGCTTGATCACACTGCATTACTTCTTTGTAAATATGTCGCAGCTGTAGTAGAAACGTGTTCAGAGGAAGGAAATAAAAAATATGGTTTTGATTTCAAAATGGGGCTGTGATGGGTCGCAACAGACACAGTATAAACAAAAATTTAAAAACAGCACTGAGAGTGATGCAAATATTTTTCAAAGCTCACTTGATCCTCTGCGATTACAACAAGTCGCAGATTATGGCGAACAGAAAACAATCATATGGTAAAATTCAGTCGCTTGTTCTCCTAGATTTTGCATGTCTATACGTATACGCTTCATTAGCGAATCTAAGGATGTTACCAGAGATGAAATCAGAAGAGAAACAGAAGTATTCAGTTCTAATAAAGCAGACCATTCTGCCTTTACTATGGGATGCTATATTTGTGGGCAGACTTCTAAGAATTTCAATAAATTTATTAAAACCGACCAAGTCAATGCAGAAGCACTAAAGTTTGGACTGTAAATTCTTCATGCACGGATTTTCTTTTTGAATCGCTTCTTCATTTGGATTGTAAAATGTCTTTAAAAAAGCGACATGCGCGATCTGCTGAAGAAAAAGCAATTGTAAAACTACAAAGCAGAAAATTCAAAGCGCATTTAAAGAACGAATGGGACTTCTAGTATAGGGTTATCCAATAAGGACTTGACAATTTTTTTTTAAATAAAACGCAAACCATTTGAGATATTTCAAAAACTTTATTATCGGCTTGAAGTACAATCAAAACATTTATGAATGAAACTCGACTTCGTTCATATGGCCACCGGGGGCACGTTTGTAGCGGTCGATTCGAAGGACTCAATTTTCAACGACCCGGCAACACATTTCGGCAGAAACAGCCGCTATTTCGCGCGTGTTGGCATAGATCAATAACTTAATGTAGCCCCACAGATAATAGTCAAGCGGCGTTAAATCGCACGAACGAGGCGGCCAATCGATTGTTCCATTTCTTGAGATAACACGCACACCATACTTACTCTTCAATAAATCGATTGTAGCGTGTGCTGTGTGGCTTGTGGCACCATCCTGTTGAAACCACATGTCGTCCAAGTCCGTATCTTCCAATTCGAGCCCAAAATAATCGGTGATCATGGCGCTATAACGCTGACCATTCACAGTAATGTGACGATTGTTGTCGTCGACGGAAAAATATGGCCCAATAACGCTGCCGGCATGCTAACCGCACCAAACAGTTATGTTTTGTGGATGAAGTGGTGATGCATGACGCACATGTGGATTTTCACCCGACCAATAACGCATATTTTGCTTATTGACGAACCCATTGAGCCAAAAATGAGCTTCGTGACTGAAGATTATTTTGCGATGAAATTCATCTTCTTGGCGTATCTTCTCCAGAACCCAATCGGGGAACATACGTCGCTTCAAATGGTCCATCGGCTTCAATTCTTGAGTCAGCTTGATCTTGTATGGGTGTAAACCAAGATCTTTACGCAAAATACGCCATAATGTGGTCTGATCGATGCCCAATTCTTGAGAACGCTAGAGACTCCAAGTTTTGCACTAAACTTGTTATTGCCTGTCTACTAGGGCGAGAATTACGACCGAAAATTGGAGTTAACGCTCTTAAAGTTGCAGTCACCGACCCCGAATTTCGGTAGAAAATTTTTATAATTTGCAGATGTTGCTCGTTCGTGTACTTTACCATGATGAAAATGTTGAGTTTACTGAATAAATTGACAGTGACAGCTTGATGATTAGAGTGCGTTCACAAATTAAATTCAAAGTTGTCAAGTCCCTGTTGGAAAACCCTTTATAAAAATTTAGAGTAGCTTAGAGTGTCTGTGTACGGCCTGTAAGTTAGTATAACTTTGTTAACTAATTTTAATCTAGCATTTAAGCATTTTTTGTTAGTATGTAAGAGTTAATGATTAATAAAATAAAATGCATTTAAAACTAAAAAAAAATTAAAAAAAATGGTAGAAAAACAGGAACAACAGAAAAGGACTCTTTATAAAGTGAGGAGTAAAAGTCATAAGTAAGGCCTACGTTAAAGGTAATGGATTTGCAAAAAATAATAAATCACACACAACAACAATTAGGGACAATCTTGCCATTTTAAGCGTCATTCTCGCTACATTCATATTATTTATTTTGTTTAGTGTGAAAGTAGCCAATTCTGAATAACTCTGATTTATCGGGTAAGAAAAGGTTATCGCTCGGACGATATGGTGAACATAACATACACAAACAACCTAACTAGAAGCAAACAGGACACGAAACGGCACGAAAACCTTTTTCCACTTAAAGACGTTCGGATTTCTCCACAATCAGGGATTCTCGTATGTTGTGAATGAACATTTTGCTTCAACAACAACATGCTTTTAAGAACCATTTTTGGTGTCCTGCTTTCCGTAAAATTAAAAACAAAAACAACTATGTGAGGCCTATCGAATACCCAGTCTCATTAAAGCTCTTGTCAGTTTGGCTACAAGTTATTGTGGAAAAAGAACAGCACCGTAAGGAGCTACATAGTTGAATCGTAATGAGATGTAGCCAGATCAATACAACTTCTTACCTACTTACACACAACGAGCGTAGATATGGTTTCAAAAAACTTCACTTCCAGTTTAATTTGTTACCGTCACACGGACGTGACTATAAAAATAGTACTCTGCACATTGGTTATTTTCTAGATGGAAGTATGTAGGTGCAGCCCGTATGTACATATGTACATAAGTATACGAATATTTGTTAGAAAAGTGAAACATTTCAGCGAACCCGATGTGAATTTGTTCTGTGGGCCGTAAATTTTGCGGTAAACTTGTCCTTGGCTGTTGTCTTGTCAGTAAAGTAACACAGTCCTGTGTAATTACGCATCAGAGGATTTGAAACATTTTCGGAAATTTTCTCATAGTCCTTGGAATAGTATGATATTACACTACAATGCACATGCACTGGATTCGTTATATGTACCTGTACGTGCCTCCTATTTTTCCTGACATCAATGTACTGCATGTTCCACGAAACAATCAATTGTGTACTTCTTCCTCTTGGAATGCAGGGACAAGACAGTATTCGTACTCGTATTCAGTATCTGCAGAGGTGTACTTTGGTGTCTTTTCGAAAACAGGGGGGAAAAATGGACGAATTAAGGATTACTATCCTTATTAGAAATAAGACTTTTTAAATTGTTGTTCGTTCACAAAAGCAGTCTCATCACTGGTAGCTTTGAATCAGTCGGAATTTACTCTGAAGATATGCTCCTTGGATTGTCGTAACAATTTATCTACATTCACACGACACTAGTCATAGTCCAAGTGGAGATAATGTGCATGTTTCCCCTTGGTAGCATGATCTCGAAAGCTTTATCGCCCCACGTTTTTGCTGGCTTCACTCAAGAGCAGTCAAGATAAAATCCAATCAAGTGATTTTGTATCTTCTGCTGATGTCATAAATTTTATATCCACTATAAGACGAATGATTATTGCCAAGATAAGAACAAGTGTCTGCGGAATAATGTAAAGTTCATGAACTAGGCCCTCCTTAAATACATTAAAAGGATAGAGTGTACCAGCTGCAGGGATATGAAGGCATTTTATTAAAGGCGATAAAAATATGTTTAAGTCGATGCGGAAAAAAGAAAAAAAGAAAATCGTATTATCCGTATGTTACTTGTGTTTTGAGCATTGTTTTTTATGAAATATTTGCAACTCCTTGTTCGGCACATTATGTTTCATTCTGGCCATAAAGTTACGCATTCAAGTTTTATGGCACTTCCTTAGGCGACGCAATTCCCCTCAACTCGATTGAATGAAGCAATAAAGTCGGAATGATTTTATTTTGTTTTTTCGTTTTAAGACCTTTGCTCTAAAATAGATATAAAATATAGATATCTGATACAGGCTTGATGTTCAGTTCGATAGGAGACGACAGCGATTCAATCAACGAGGTCTATATGAGATTAGGGTAATCGTGATAAGAAATCTTTTTGGCCTGCATAGCTTGTTGGGTGGAAATTTTATGTTGAGAGATGTCTTGGCGTGGATCAGTTATTAAGCTTATCGAAGGTTTAGGTCCAAATCGCAAGCCAGCACTGAACAACAAGAAGTATTGTGTCAATCTCACACTGCCAGAGCTTAGATTAGGTTAGGTTAAAACAGGGGTGTGATATATATAACATCACACTGACACCAGGCACAAAAACGGGCCCGATCCCCGCAGAACTAGTTAAATTTACGTTCAAATGGCAAAAACCTGAACAATCTCCCTGGTGAAACATCCAAGCCAAAAAGGCCTTTGGAGTTCGTGCCGTCTATTTGCTTTAGTTTTTCGAAAAAGTATTTCCCTAAAAATTTTCTTCGACTACGCGATATTGCCTCGCATTCACACAGTACGTGTGTTATGTCCTCAATAGCTTGCAAATCAACGCAGAATCGGCAAATATCCGTATCTGACAATTTGAGTCGTCACGTTGCGTGTTTCTGTAAGAGACAGTGTGCTGTCAGGACTCCTATTATTGCCCTAAGCTTATCCCTGTTTAATTTTATTAACTTCCTAGATCTTTTGCCGTCAAAAAGTGGCCAGAGAGCCTTGAAAACCCTGTGTCCTCAAAGACTTGACCACCTTAGGTTGGCAGTTTTTATGATTTTCTTCCAGATAGTGCCCCTTACTATGCAAAGGGGTAGTTTGATGTTAGCAACCTCACTATTATTGCGTAGCCCTCCTCTTCTTGCAAGCTCATCTGCTTTTTCATTTCTCTTTATAGCGCAGTGCTTCGGCATCCAGCACAATTTCAACCAATGCTCACTGCATAATGCCTTGAGAAGTGTGCGACAGCCGCTGATTATATCAGAATTGATGTTGGTCGCTATGTAGATAGCGATATCTCCTGCGTATACCAACCTATTCTGCATTAGCTCAGTCACCCTGAGGACAGCCAGAATCTCTGCTTACGTCCGGTAGTCTTATATACACTCTTAGTTCTGGGTCTTCTGAGAAGATACCAGAACCTGTTCCTTCCTCTGTTTTCGAGCCGTCTGTGAAAACTGCAATTTTATTTGACCTGGCTATTGCATTTTTTTTGCCAGTCCTCCCTCTCCGCATATATTATATCATACGGAATGTCGAAGTCGACCAAGGAATGAACTTCATCGGTTAGAATTGGATTGACTGACAGTAGCTCCGCTAGGACCGTGCCATGTCCAAAACTACTGCTTGAAGTAACCCAGATTAGTGAGTCGTAGCGCAATGTTGTCAGCAAGTTTTTTGATCTGTAAATCGAGCGGTGTTAGGTGCAGAAAAGGGTCCAATGCTGCCGTAGGGGTGGTACGGAGCACACCTGTAATGGCTATGGAAGCCGTTCTTTGAGCCGCCGGTTTTACCAATATTATTTAAAAAATCATCTTGAGTAGATCTACGTCAGAATAACGCTTCCGTATCGTTCGTGTATCGGGTTCCTTAGCAGCTTGAAGTCGTACTCTTTTTTTTATCGGAAAATCCTGCTTAATGTCGAAGCTCGCTTTTGACTAAATAAGTTGGTGTACAAGCAAAATTGTCATTTCTGGAATGAGGTAAGTCGAGAAGAAACTTTTGAGAACCAATTACACCCATAAAAATGCGCTGTTTGGTATGGTCACCATACTAGTGTCACGATCATCGGTCCTTCGCTTTCAAACATGAAGCCAAAGTTCGATTTGGAGTCGATGACCAACGTTACCGGACAATGATGAGTTAGTTATTCCTTTGAAATTATGGACGACTTTGATGGTGTGTACCACCCATGGAACTGTATATAGAAATCGACCTGTGATGCCGGTAATACCAGTGATGCTACCGAGATCATGCAATTTAACGCCACTCGATTATTTCTTGTAAAGCTAATAGAGTTGCTGATAAATCATAAACTAATCACGCATTGGAACTTGTGGATCAAATAAAGCTCTAAATGCTCGAAAGAGTGATCTAAAAATGTCTGAAGTTGTATTTGGAATATAATGAAGTTAATCACCCTTTTTAAAGGATATGCATTTTTGATTCAAACTCAATTCCTGCTGTTTTATTTCAAAAAAGCTCTTGAGAAAACACTCTTTACATGTCTAAAGTACAATAATAGTAATAAAGTGACTCGAAAGCTTGGATCAGCAAAGGTTTACAGAATGATTAGCAACCCAATAGTATAGATAAACTACTCGTAGTGCACTGAGATATGATGGTACTATCACCAGTGGAAAAAATGCAAGACACAATACGCAGATGCTTGGTTAATTGACTTCGAGAAGTCCCTCGACACCGTATTTTTCAAGCTGCTTAAGCTGGGTATAGGTTGACCATTCGTGCACATTCATTTTAATATGATCACCAGTAGATAGTTCATCGTGAAGAATAGCGATAGACATAAAGGGTTTTCCAATAGGGACTTGAAAACTTAGAATTTAATTTGTGAACGCACTCTTTCACTAATCATCAAACTGTCACTGTCAATTTATTCAGTAAACTCAACAATTTCATCATGGTAAAGTACAAGAACGAGCAACGTATGCAAATTATAAAAATTTTCTACCGAAATTCGGAGTCGGTGACTGCAATTTTAAGAGCGTTAACTCCAATTTTTGGTCGTAATTCTCGCCCTATTAGACAGGCAATAATAAGTTTAGTGCAAAAATTTGAGTCTACATATTCATTGTGTGATGTTGCCATATCAGTGAGATAACGGGTTGTTCGAAGTGTCGAAAATATCGCTGCCGTTCAGGCGTCCGTAGCAAACGATTCAAATCAGTCAATTCTACGGCGTTCTCAAGAAGTGGACATCGCTCAGACTACATTATGGCGTATTTCGTGTAAGGATCTTGATCTTGATCACCCATACAAGATCAATCTGACTCAAGATTTGGAGCTGATGGACCATTTGAAGCGACGTAAGTTCTCCGATTGAGTTCTGTTGAAAATTGCGCCAAGATGATGAATTTCATCGCAAAATCATCTTTAGTGACGAAGCTCATTTTTGGCTCAATGGGTTCGTCAATAAGCAAAATATGCGTTATTGGTCCTGTGAAAATCCACATGTGCTTCAATAACGGTTTGGTGCGGTTTGCATGCCGGCAGCGTTATTGGGCCATATTTTTTCGTCGACGATAACGATCGTCACGTTACTGTGAATGGTATCGCGCCATGATCACCGATTATTTTTGGCCCAAATTGGAAGATATGAACTTGGACGACATGTGGTTTCAACATGATGGTTCCACAAGCCACACAGCACACGCTACAATCGATTTATTGAAGAATAAGTATGGTGAGCATGTTATCTCAAGACATGGGCCAGTCGATTGGCCGCCTCGTTCGTGCAATTTAACGCCGCTTGACTATTTTCTGTGGGGCTACGTTAAGTCATTGGTTTATGCCAACACGCCCACGACGTTGGAAGAGCTCAGAGTCAACATTGAACGCGAAATAGCGGCCGTTTCGGCCGAAATGCGTGGCCGAGTCGTTGAAAATGAGGTCCAACGAATCGACCGCTGCAAACGTGCCCGCGGTGGTCATATTTTTTTTTTTTTTATAATTTACGCGCCTAAGGTGTTAGATACCTTTTCACTGTTGCCCTGGTGCGGCCGGAAAGGTAGAAGGAGGTGAAAGGAAAATTGTTTTGTAGTGGTTTGAAACTCAGGTGTATTTGGTTTCTATATTAGCTCTCCAGGGGTTAGAGTTCGAATAGGACGGAGAGTTCTTCCTTCACTCAGAGTGATTCGAAGTTATAATTCGCACTAGTTTTTTGTGGTTGAAACTCTACAACAGCCAAATCTACGTGTCAGTGTTATGCCTTCACACATAGAATTTTTCTGTCTGGGTTCCCATTACAAAAATGAAAAACTGACTTGCCATGGGCAGGATTCGAACCTTGGACCCGCAGAGTGAGAGGCGTTTACTAGTACCACTACACCACGCCCACCCCAAACGAAGTCGAGTTCCATTCATAAATGTTTTGATTGTACTTCAAGCCGATAATAAAGTTTTTAAAATATCTCAAATGGTTTGCGTTTTATTTATAAAAAAAATTGTCAAGTCCTTATTGGAAAACCTTATACTTCATGCTTCTGCTGGAACATTTGGTATTAAAAACTGTCTGAGATAAGCTGCTACTTACTATTCAACATCTACACCAGCGATCTTTAGAGCTTACTTCACTATACCATCGCATACAGATACTCGTATAAGAGATATTCGTTAATTTTGCGGAAATTCGCTTTATGAAAGTTGTAAGAAGAGGAAGCTGCAGTTGGGGAATGCCGCATAGGAGAGTGGTGAAAGAGAGACAGAAGAAGTGGTGGATGAAAGTTATCAATGGGCGATAGTGAAAGGGGACAGAGCGAGACAGACGAGTTTGTGAGGTCTAATTGCTTAGCCATATAGTTGGAGACCCCACTAACTTGGCATAAGCTAGAGTCTGTAAGCTTATCCGAGAAGATAATCCGAGTTAGTGTTTGCAATAAAAAAGATTCATCCTCTGATTGAGTCCAGTGCAATTGAGGTAGATTGAAATCGCCGAATACGACGATATCATCGAGAGGATCAGATAAGTTAGTTATTTAATCAATTGCATCGATAGTGAGTTGGTTGCATTCGATAGGTTGCGCCGGTGGGATGTAAAAACACATAACGTACAGGGACCTGCAGGGGAGTCTTATCATTATTAAAACGTAGTCAAGCCTAGAAGAAGTAGAAACAGCAATTGAAGAAGAGGTTAGGTCATTGTGGACGGCCAGTAGGACACCTCGACACGGAAAATCATATTTTGGACGGGTAAGATCGGCGTCTCGAAAAACGTTGAAACTAGGTGGGAATAATTCCTGATTCTTTATATCGGGAATTAGATTAGTTTCGGGTGTAGACCTCAAATGGGAGACTGTCGCAAGACAGCACGGGTTTTAGATCGCAGTCCTCTTACGTTTTGATAGTAGAAGGTAAGAGGAAGGTTATTTCGAGAGCGCGTGGGAGTGGATGGTTGGGACACTGGCAATGGTAGCACGTTAGGGACGAACAAATTTGTCTGCTCCGCTGAAGGTGTGAGATCCTTTTTGAGTGCACATACATAGTTACAGAAAGCAGCAAGGTCGCCTGAGACTTTTTGGGGAGACATATTGAAAATCTCGTGGAACTTGATATATAACTTCCTCAGATTTTTAAAGTCAGTAGGGAGACCTTCCTGCTGTATGGAGACTATGACACTTGTTTTCGTTTTTCCTCATAGCAAACAGAGTCGGGCTTGTCATGCAGATACGTTAGAAGTAGACACATATTCTCGTACGTCTTTTTTTCTCTAAGCCTAGAAAGTGCATAACGACATTCTGTCGTGTCAAAAGTTTTTTGAGGCAGAATGGGGTTAGTGGACGAAGATGTGGGGGGCGAAGCAGCAGTAATTGAAGGGGCTTTAGACACATTTTCCGATGAGAGATTTATGATTGGGATATTAAGCTATGGTTTTGAGATCGAAATTTGGGAAATTATTAGGGAAAGGCGTGTGTGTTAGGGGTTGAATGCTGGGAGTTTGAGTTGTAGGTGTTAAGTCAAAAGAGGCACGTTGACGTCGGGACTTGGTTTGAGGTGGAATAGAGGGAGTTGGAATATGGGTGGGATGTTTAAAATTAGGAAAAAATTGTACTTTTAAAGCTCCTGGAGCTGTATCTGTTTTGAGAAGAGGAGGTGGGTCTTGGCAAATTGGATTTACTTGCTAACTTAATAGATTGTTTAGGTAAGACGGACTGTTTGACTTGATCCTGCTTCTTGGTCGTATTTTCCAACCATTTGCAGACACGCATCTTTCCAAGATTGAAATTGTTGCTGGCTGGATTATGGAATAGCTATTCGTATTTGGTGGGAATGTTGAGCTTGAAGCTGCGCTTACTTCTGTGGTGAGATGTTGGAAGTAAATAGATCAACATCCATATTTCAGCAAACATATACTCGTAGATGTTGCTAGAGCAAAAGATGCTCTTATTACAAAGAGACTGTTCTAATGAAGTTTATTCGATGCGAAGATGAAAGCAATCTACGACCCTTATACGGTATGCAAGTATGCTCATATTTTGATGTGTAGTTCAACGTAAGAGCAAGCTTATTTGATAAGATTCAGATGTTTGGCAGTGCTTGCATTCACTTATACAGAATACTATTATCGAAGTATATAAAATGTTATCCCAACGAGGTCTTGTAATGGGGGTTTTGTTTTAGACGTTTTGGGAACATTTTTTCTAGCGAAAGCCAATTTGATACCTGACACCTGACTAGTGCTGAACGCTTGCAAATTTTGGATAAATCTTGGCTTACTAGCTTACGAATTTAACTCCTGGGAGAATTGAAACCTCTTGACCATCGTTTGGGCTGGTGGACTAATTAGTCCATATATCTTCTACGAGTAAAAGGATGTCGGCCAGAACGTTCCAGTCAGTGGAAAATTCTATGGATGCATGATTAATGATTTTTTCGTTCTTCATGTGATTTGACATTTCTGGGCTATTTTCAATTAACAGGCACTAGTCAATCTAGTGGGCGATTTTATTGAGTTTTATTTAAACTAAAGGAAGGGGGGATTCAAGGTCAAGAGAGATGATTGATGAGAGATTCTGAGGGTACTTCTGTTGCAATTGAAATCTAACGCATAATGTATTCTATAAGCTAAATGTAGTATATGACACAACCGCCCATTAGGACCATCTGTCATCAGGTGATAGTTGGGTCGAAACGATATCCGATCTTAAAATGCGTAAGTTAGTATTGCAGTGTAAGGTAGTCGATGATGTCGGTTATGATCTAGCGCCATGGTGTTTCTAAAGAAAGTAGCCCGGGCTCAGCGCAAGGGACCCCGTGTAAAAATATGCAATGCACAGGGTAAGGAGACCATACCTGTATAGCATACTCAAGAAGTGATGCAACAAAGGTGAGATTCCAAATTCCGAAAATTTTTTAGATCAAGATTGATCAAAGACGAGCGCAGTGTTAGGTTGCAGAAATTCAGTATTGTATCACAAATAATGCCCGAGTCCCGTACTTAGGTGGCTGAAGCTATAACCTAGGTTAGGTAGATATATAGTAGATTCGGTCAGAAAGTATGAAACGCTTCCGGAAGTATGACGTTTGGCATTTTTTAATGTGAAACTCAAGAGAAGTATATAAGATAAGCTTGCAAATGTTGAGAGTCAACAAAATTGGAGAGTTGGCTATATATTTTATCAGTGGCATAGAAACATATGCGGGAGTTTTTTATAATATTATTATCGTTGATAGTCAAAATGAAAGTTAATGAAACAAGGTGTCTGCCTTGTTGTGGCTTGCATTCGTTCCAACAACCAAGAACGAAAATGGACTAAGTTCCTAGTAGAATCTAATTTGAAGGATCAGCCCTGGTTGAAAGAAAAGAATTAACTTGTATGCGATTTACTCAATGGCCTTGATGAAGTCTGTGTTTGAAAGTCATTATTTAGTTGATCAAGTAAAGTTTTTAAAAAGCTTTATCATAAAAAATAAGGACAAACACTGACTCTTATTACATGTTACAGACTTGCAAAATAATTTTCTGATCCGGATCTTGCCAGAATAATATTAAGAACTTACAACTATAAATACATACAATACTCAACCCATTACAGTCTTCTCTTTTTCGAAACAGTAGCACTTAGTCACGAAACTGACCCTGTTGCAAAACCCGGGGAGAAAAAAATTTAATTTATTTAAAATGACAAATGCCTGGCTGCCGGCAAAACAACAAACAATAAAACGATAGAGTGGAACGAACCGCAACCACACAGGTGGTGGTTGATAAGCGAATGGAAAGGACTACACAAAAGTGAATGTGCAGCCCAAGAGGGAATCGCGAAAACCGGAATTGCAACAAGCAGCTGTTGGTTAGCTGCACACACCGGCTGCTCAGCAAGAGGGGTTCGGGATGATCGATCAACACAAAAGCTGAAAACAAACACAAGAGATAGGCGCCACCCAATTTTTAATGCGAAATTGGGAAAACAGATGAGAAAAATAAACCACACGAATTGTCTTTTCCCTGATGGGGAATTTATACATATATATTTGTTTTTTTTTGATTTGGGGAATCACAGGGTATGCCGAATTTACCAAACAAAGTTTTAAAAAAAATAAATTAATTTTAATTTTATGGGTCGGCTAATGGAAGGCCCACAGTTCCGCGTTGTCGTATCGGTAAAACTAGCGGGTCGCGCAATTAAATAAATCTAACCGTCTCACGAACGGTTTCAACGGAAAACGGTAAGAAGGCTTACGGACGCGGGTTTACTGCACAAATATGTGTTATTTAAAAAGGGGTACTTAGCTGTTTGATCTGTTTCCTGGATATGCGGGGTCGCTCTCTAGCTGGGTCTCTGCTGGTGGAGGAGGGTAAACCGTCTCCGCCACAATCACCGACTTTCGTCCGGTCGTGTCCGTTGGGGGGGGGGGGGTTGTAATGTCCTTTCCGGCTTGTCGTTGGGTGTGTTTCTTCCTCGGTTTGTTGAGATTTTGTTTCTGTTCTTGTTCTCGTTCTTGTTCTTGTTCGTGTTCTTTTTCTTGTTCTTGTTCTGAGTGTTTTTAATGATTTTTTTCTTTGTCGTTGGTTTTTTTTTTTTTTTTTCAGGCTCTGGCCAACAAGACGATAAGCTATCGAATCAGCTTACCGCGCTTTTTGCCTGCGGCCCCATTCGTCCACACACACACACACACATGGGGTTCCGTCAATTCAGCTGTTAGAGCAAAGGGAATCACATCCAGAGGTCCAACAGCTTCTCACGAATCCCCAGCCAATCACACACGTCGATGTTCTATGTTTGTGGGTCGTGTTTGTTCGTTCTGTTTGTTTTGTCGTCCAAGTGATTGCTTTGGTTCGAAGCCAGCCCTCTGACCCGAAACCGAAGCTATCGTTGAGAGCTTCAATTGGGACCGCCGGATAGGGAGGAAAACTTAACTTATTAGGGGTCCAATGGGGAGTCAGTAAACCTTCTTGCAGACATATGGAACAGTAGAACGACCGCGGGGAATTGTGGGCTTTCCTTTACAATTTTTAACTTTTGGTGGGGTAGGGGGTTATACAAATTTGTAGTGTAGTGGGGCAAACAATGTCGGATAGGGTGGGCTCGCGGCCATTGTTGATGGTGTTGACCTCTCGGGGCATCAGGGGGCGGACCGTCCGTCCGCTAGAGTCTCCAGGCCGTCCGCCAGGCTCTATCAGGGGTACCTATGTGGTCATCTCTATAGCGGTAGGCCGGGGGAGGGAACTGAATTCAGAGGATCCATTGAATCCCACCTGTGCCGTGGCATCCAGAGCATGACGGAAGAAAGAAAAGAAGGGACAGCACAAGTAGGGGGAGGAGAAATGAAGAGGTCAACAGACAACAGATGGAAAAGGGAGTGGAGGATTTTTGGGGCGTGATTTGCACGCAACAACCCATTTTACTCCATGTATTCCCACTTCCCGGGATTGTTACAGAGGTCTCATGTACTCCCCTATTAATATATGGGCATGTATGCGATATTAACCTCCATCTCTATGTTCAGGATTTCAACCAATGTCTGATGATTATCGGTAAAAAACACGGAGTTGTGGAGTTTAATTCCATGACCTTTGCGGTCTACTGAAGCCGTCAAACCTTTGACGCAAAACTTCCGCCGTGTCATGCACTGTGTGGAATGTGGCAGCAGATCAAAATTATTGAATCTGTAGATGTTTACAAAACAGTAAGCTCCGATGACGTCAACTGAGCATGATGTACAACACGCTGTAGGAGTATCTTTGTAATATAATGGCCATTCTCGAATTATATATAAAAATTCTCTTTGTCAGCATGCCCAAAGGGATATACAGACGAATATTTTTATCCAAAAACGAACAAAGCTGTCTTTTGCTCCAACTCCCCCAATCTGGGTGCGTCCTGCACTACATTTTTTCTAGGCTTGAATTCTCGTGCAAACAGTATCTTGTATGAAATAAAGTGCAGATCAAGGGACAAAATTTCGTACAGAAACCCATATCAAATGACTAATTGTTGGTAGCATCGCGGATCTGATAATTCTGCCTCTTGAATCACCTTGTCATTAATGGTGGTGATATACTCGTCTAAACGAGCTTTACGATGATGCACATATCTAACATTATTCGCCTCTAATTTGCGAGTTTTTGATATATAAACTACGGTGCACATACTGCAGAATTGCTATTTATATACAGAAGGATTTTTTTGAATGAAAAGCGATCCGTACCTATGAATAGTTAATAGTTAAAAATATCACCTTATAGTTAGTTAGTTAGTTGACTTTTATTTTCAATAAATATTTTACAATGTAACGATTAACCTAAGTCTTTAATGGTTTGGCCTGTGGCCGTCTACCAGGTTGACAAAATACATACTTAAGTTTTACATTAAAAACGCTCTATATAACAAAGTGCTGCTACTGAGTAATCATATAAGACTTTCCATCCTTTTTCTCCATTTAAAATGCTCATTACTTCATCTTCGTCTAAATCATGTTTTCCGAACATTGATAGTCGAAATTCTTTTAAAATCGGACAAACACCGAGAAAATGTAAGATGTCTTCTCTCTTCTTCATGTTGCAGAGGTCTCAAAGTATTGGTAAATCTGGTCTATGGGGTATAAAGTTTAATTGACCGAGTTCCCCTCTCAGTTCGAAAATAGTACTTATTTTGTCAACTGCGTGACTATCTAGGAAGTATGTTTTTCATTTAGAAAATGGTTTAGTTTGCTGAAATAGTTCCTAAACAGTGACAATTCAGCTTCTTCGACATATTGGTCATATGTATGTCTGCCAAAATTCTCCAAAACCAAGTTAAATTTTTCTCTTAAAAGATGAGGATGCTCGTTCACTTGAATAGACAGATTTAATCTGCATTCAGAAGCAGTTTTCTTCCATTCCTCCCAAATGCCTCCGTTTGTTCTAATTATGCTTCTTAGAAGCGATTGGATGTTCAAATCATCGGACGGCATACCAATAACGGAAAAGATGGTCATCACCCAACGGAAGGATATGGTAGATAATAAGTTTACTATTAAAAGAAAACATAGCCCGAACAATTCTGCCCCATCCCATCAACATCTCGACTCAAACTGGTCATTTAAGACCAATAACTTTCCAAGATTCTCCTCACTCCTTCCCCCTTTTCACCATCTAAAAAGAACACCAGAGTCGCTACACCAAATTCTCTCCCTCCCCTCACCAAATCTTTAAAGCCGCTTCAAAACAGAGTTTCATTCAACCCTGCTCCTGCGCCTTCTACCCAAGTTCCAACTAACAACGCCCCATCCGACAAATATCCTAATTTTATTAGATCCCATACACTAAACCCAACCACTCATTCCTCATCTTCATCTATCAATCCACCTGATCCAACCCCCCTTACTAGTCAAGATTCTAGTTCCGGGGTGCTTGACCATCCTGTCCCTTCATCATCCGCTCGTGCCTCCGATTCTCACCCAAAATACCTTGACCCACTTCTTCCACCAACTGTCAAACTCACTAAAAAATTTTCTGATATGAATGATGACAGTCGTTATGTAGTATCTCGTTTGAGAGACCGCCGCATTTATGAAAATGTTCGGCTCTACCTTGCCTACTTACACGACAAACCCAACTTTGTTTGCATTGAAAACCAACATAGTGGTTTCGATTCAACGAGAAGGTCTTCCTATTAAGCCAGCGGAATTAATGCAAATTTTCGTTCGCTACCATGAGAGTTTCGACATCTCTTCCGACGAAGTTCATAATGATCTTTCTTCGTTGTCTTCGCATGTCAGCTCCAAACGTCTTTCCCATTTGCAAAGAACTCGTTCAAATTTTAAAAACTATTACAGTTCCTAACAAACTGAATTCTGTATCCTCCAGTCCACAATGCCTGTCCATTTACTACCAAAATGTAAGAGGTTTGCGCTCTAAAATCTCCTCGGTATATCTCAATTCTCAAAAGTTTCCCTATGACCTAATTGCTCTTACTGAAACAAATCTAATTCCAGACATTAAAAACCATGAGCTGTTTCCAAATTTCAACGTTTTTCGAAAAGATGGATTTGAAAGAGCTGATAATCCTTATGGCCGCGGTGTTTTACTAGCAATCCGGAACTGCTTTCACGCAACTCCTGTCGATATTCCCCACACTGAAAACTTTGAGTATGCGCCAACATTACGCTCCCCAAACGATGTCTTTACGTACTTTGTTGATGCATTCACCCATCTCAACCCATTGAGTCTTAATAACCTGTAGTTCACGCAGTTGATTTTTTGACTGAGGATGCACAACCTGAAGATTGCATTGTTCTAGTAGGAGATTTCAACCTCCCTCACCTTATATGGGAGCCTTCCGATGATTCGTCTCATTTTGTCTCTCGTAATTCGACATCTGAAAGAGAAATATTGATGGTGGACTGCCTAACCAACTCAAGTCTGCATCAGATTAGTGGAATACCTAACACAATGAACAGACAACTCGACCTTGTCTTCACATCCGATTCAGATAACTGTGTCGTTTATAGGAGTGATCATCTTCTTTCTAAACTAGACCGCCTTCATCCCCCCTTGTCAATTATATACGAGGGCGGGTCAATAAGTCCGTGACTTTTGGAATAAAACACAGATTTTTTGATAAAAAAATAATTTTATTTTTTAACGTAGTCTCCCTTGAGCTCTATACACTTTGTCCAACGCTTCTCCAATTTTTTTATCCCTTCCAAAAAAAATGATTTGTCGAGGTCCTCAAAATAGGCCTTTGTTTGCGAGATGACTTCATCATTGGAGTCAAATCTTTTTCCACCAAGCCATTTCTTCAGGTTTGGGAACAAGAAGTAGTCGCTCGGAGCCAAATCTGGAGAATAGGGTGGATGAGGGAGCCATTCATAGCCCAATTCATGGATTTTTGCCATGGCAACTGCACATGTGTGCACCCTTGCATTGTCTTGGTGGAAAAGAACTTTTTTCTTGGCCAAATGAGGTCTGTTTTTTTTTCAAATCGTCATTGAATCGGTCCAATAAGTTGGCATAATATTCCCCATTGATTGTTCTTCCCTTTTTAAGGTAGTCAATGTGGATTATCCCGCGTGCATCCCAAAAAACAGTCGCCATAACTTTATTGGCTGACAAACCCACCTTGGCCTTCTTTGGCGCCGATTCACCCTTAGAAACCCACTGTTTTGACTGTTGTTTGTTCTCTGGTGTGTTGTGATGGATCCATGTTTCGTCCACGGTTACAAAACGGCGCAAAAACTCCTCCATATTGCGATTAAACAACGCCAAACCTTCCTGTGAAGTGAAGCACACGAAATTCACTTTTTTCCATTTTCTCCTCAAATTAGTGAGTAGTCTGATAAAAATAGCTGTCAAACACAAACTAACTGACGCAGCAAGTTTAAATTTTGACAGGAGTCAACTGACAGATGTCTGTTGACAGGATCAGTGTTGCTGTTTCAGTAAAGAGGTCAGAAATTCAAAAAGTCACGGACTTATTGACCCGCCCTCGTATTCATATGAAAATGGCAACACATGTATCGATTTGGAAAATTCATTCTCATTTGACTTTCGTAGAACCGACTTTAACAAACTTAAAAACCTCATCAGCAACATTAACTTTGACTTTATTGGTGAGACAACTAACATTGATCTTGCCCTATCAACGTTCTATTCGTTAATTTTCTCCTGCTTTGCCCAATCGGTTCCATATACCTTCCGAAAGGACTGCATATCTGCTCCTCCCTGGTACAACAATAAGTTGCGCTCTCTCCGTAATAACAGAAACAAGTTGTGGCACAAATTCTAAAGAACTCGATCTGATTCCGACTACAGATATTATCGATTGGTATATAATCGTTTTTCTGAACTTTGTGAGTCTCTTTACCTTGAGTACCTCTACCGCATGCAATTTAGCTTAGTCTCGGACCCTAAACGTTTCTACCAGTTTATTAATACCAAAAGAAAGTCAGACGGCTACCCATCTACTCTTAAATTTCTTAGTGAATCTTCTGCCGACCCAAAAACCATTGCAAATTTCTTTGCCTCTCATTTTAACAAATCCTTTTCTAAGAAAACAGCTGAACCCGATCCTAGCTACTTTAGCTATATGAGAAACTATCCTGAGACATCAGCCATTTCACTAAATATAACAACAACTTTGGTATCTGAAAACATTAATAAACTTAAAGATGATTTCTCGTCCGGCCCTGATGGAATTCCGGCTATTGTAATAAAAGAGTGTGTTACCCATCTCGGTCCTCCTCTTGCTGCCCTATTTAACTTGTCTGTCTCAACAGGTACTTTCCCTTTCCTATAGAAGGAATCTTACATTATCCCTATTCATAAAAAAGGAAGTAAAGCCGAAGTCGATAATTATAGGCCCATAGCGAAACTCTCTTGCATACCCAAACTTTTTGAAAGCATAGTCTATCAACAACTGCTTCCGTACTGTAGGCCAACTATCTGCACAAATCAGCACGGCTTCATGAAAGGTAAATCAACGACCACTAACCTAACAGAGTTCGTCTCTAGGACTCTTCATGCTTTAGAAGACGGTGATGAAGTCGTTTCAATTTCCACTGATTTCAGCAAGGCATTCGATAAAATTTCTCACCAACTTATCATCTTTAAACTAAAAAAAACTTGGCTTTTCCACTCATTTTGTGGCATGGACCAAATCCTATTTAGAAGACCGAGAATACAGGGTCATCTTCAGATCTTCAATATCCGAACCCATTAAAGCAACATCTGGTGTCCCTCAGGGTAGTCACCTTGGTCCAATCATCTTTATCCTCACAATTAATGATATAAATTTAATTTTAACGAACTCTAATCTTTCTATTTTCGCTGATGACATGAGAATTTCCAAAGTCATCTCATTGCCTTCTGACTCCCATTGCCTGCAAGATGACTTGAATAAGTTTTCGGTATGATGCAAGCAAAACTTTTTGGAGCTTAATGTCAGCAAATGCCAAGCGATAACCTATCCCCGTAAACGTCTAAATCCCCCTCCAAGACACTACTTCATCTGCGATGAGCCTATTCCTTCCACTACCCAAGTACGGGATCTAGGTATAATTTGTGATAGAGAATTGAATTTCGACTCACATATTGACAGCATTATAAATAAAGCTAACTCTTCACTCGGCTTTATCAAACGCTGGTCAAAAGAATTTTCCAACCCTTACGTTACAAAGTCCCTGTACATTAATTTTGTAAGGCCTCTTCTCGAATATTGCAGCCAAGTTTGGTCGCCCTATAAACTAACCCACATTCAAAGAATAGAAGCAGTCCAACGCAGGTTTATCCGTTTTGCACTTCGTGGTCTACCTTAGGCCGATCCATATGGATTACCCCCCTATGAAAATAGGCTAAAACTAATTAGCATGCATACCCTAAAAACAGGTCGTGAAGTCGCTGATGTACTTTTTATCCACCAGTTACTGACTGGAAATATCGACTGCTCGACAATAACGCAAAATATTGCATTCACTCCCAATCCCCGTAATCTAAGATCTGTCCCACTCTTCCTGATCCGAACTCACCGCACCATATCCAGAATGTTGCGTATAACGAACAACTACGCCGGTCTTTGACCTAAATAGCAGCAAACAAGAAATATGCCACTCCCTTAACATCTCCCCCGTCCACCATTTCTCCTCGCCGCATTAGGTTAAGTATATCTTTGTTAGTTTTTAAGTCTAGTTTTAAGTTTGGCTTGTTAATAAGCTTAATAAAGTTGTCCGGGGCAGACCCGGGCCAATAATAATAATAAAACTACGTTTGGTATTCTGCATTTATTCATTTCTCGTATTTTTAGGATATAGTTGAAGTGCACTTTGAGCGTGTACAAGAGCGAAGGAGGAGTTCCCGTTTCAAGATGTAGCATATAGTTCGGGGTATTTTTTGATAACCGGAAAATCTTCTTCAAAAAGTAGCGAAGAAATTTTTCCACAGCATCGTAGCCTTTGTAACCCCATACCTGAGCTCCGTAAAGCATTATCGACGCTGCGGTTGAGTGGAACAAAGTTTGTTTTGCACTTTGCGATACATATTTATTTTTGAAGCAACGTTCCCAAATCGAACAGATAGCTCTGTTAGCAACAGCTAATTTTTCCTCAAAGTGTGGTTTGAAATTTAAGGAGGACGATATTAGGATACCTAGGTATCTGTATCTGGATACTACCTCAATCTCTTCCCCGTCTAACTTCCACTTTTCCAAATGTTAGAAGCGTCCTCCTGCATTTCTGAATATCATCATTTTTGATTTATCAAGATTTACAGTGAGATTCCAAATTTTACAGAAAGCATTAAGCCTGTTTATCATTAACTGCATATCTTGGGTTGTGTCACACAGAAGGACGATATCATCAGCATACATCAGCGCAGGAATTGTTACACCGTTGAATCTTATTCCACCTTTGACATCATCTGTTATATCATTGATGTATAATATAAAAAGCAGAGCACTTAAAATACAGCCTTGTTTAACACCCATTGAAGTTTCGAACTCTTCAGAAATTAAGTCTCCATCCCAAACATATGGAAAATTATTCTCATACAAGGCTCTCAGGATTCGAATAATTTTACTTGATACACCGATTTTGGAAAGCTTGTAAAAGAGTGCTTCACGTGGTATTGAGTCGAATGCTGCTCGAAAATCTACAAAGAAGGCGTACAACTTTTTTTTCTTGCTCTTATATGTTTCAGCAATGTTTGTAAAGCAGAATATCTGGTCGATTGTAGAATAACCTTTCCTAAATCCAGCTTGGAATTCCTTAAGGATGTTAAGTTCTTGTACCCATTCATACAATCTTTTGTAAATTAAACAATTTGGCTGAAGTGTTTAAAAATGTGATTCCTCTGTAGTTCTTCGGGTCCCTGTAATCGCCTTTTTTGTGTAGGGGAAAAATTATTGATTTCCTGAATACGTCGGAGATATTAGCAGAGTCGAATATTCACTTTATATTTACTGCACAAAAGAACATTGACAGCTCTCAGAACGGCAGCTCTATACAATCCTAAAACTCGAAATGGATAACCGATTGTAAGAGTTCCAAGATTTAACACGACTAAAGGGACCTACATACATGTCAACGTGATTTAAGCGTATCTACCTCAGTATTCATTGTTAGGGTTACAGAAGGAACTTCTCTCGTATACAAGGTTGCTACACGTACAACTACAGATGTTCCCTGGGGTAACGGAACCATTTTATTTGATTCTAAAAGCATTTCTCACATCTTCGATGTCCGAAGTGTGTACTTCCTTGCACTTGTGAATGATTCAGTTATTTAAAAAATATAAGAAGATTTCCAACGAACTACTCTCCTTTATAAGAGGATTACACTTGAATTGGCAAAGCAAAAACCACACCACTGACTTTCAATTTAACTGTGTGAAAATTTTCAACCACACGACTGGCAATTTCTCATCTGCTTCCTCTTTCGAAAATATTATTTGAATACGAGTATGTGCAGCCAAGCGAATAACCCCTAGTATTAGAATATTTGAAAATATTTTCACTACAATTTTAATTACTGCAGATTAGTTTTTCCACAGTTAATCCCTACTATGAACAAATAAACTTTTTTATTAAGATTAAAAGAGCGTTTCTATTCACTAGTGGGATGTATCGATTCGATTACAGTTGAAATAAATAAATTCACATTATGATCCCCATGTTTGGTGAAATTAACTACTAAGCCCCAAGGTACGAGTACATACCTATATATGTATACCATTAGGGTAAATTTACCAAATAATCAGAGTAGGTTTAGTCCTTTTTACAATTTCGGATAAACATAAGTACGATAATGAATATCAATCCCAACCATTTCAGGATGACCATTAGTCCAAAATCGAAACCAATGTATGCCTAATGTGGAATAAATAAACCACTAACGGTATGAAAAATAGGATTTATGTAGTTTTGAAATCGATGAAATTATAAAATCGCATTTACTTCTGCCAATTGAACAGGTGCCTAGAGCGTAGGTGGCATTATGGTATATCTCGGATTAATTGGGATTACCATTACTGCAGAGTATCTTGTGTCTATTCGACGTGTGTGAGCTTAATTGATTGATAATTTAACAAGTGTATATTAAGCTAATCCCTTAATTATTTAAGAGGGAGGACTGGAAGTCTACAGTAAATAGCTTCTACAATAAAGGGTGTTTTATGTTGTTAAGTCTTTTGTGTAAACAAAAACAACAGGAATTCAGTTCGGATTAAAAAACTTTATTTATTACAAAGACATTATTATGTTTCGAACATGATTTCGGGCATATATTTTAGCTTCCTTGGCTATTTTTAATGAAGCGCATCCTTTAATTTCAATTAAAGCCCATCCTTCCGAGCATTAACATACAACCTGGACGAAACCAGCCACCACGAACAAAATGAGGTCAGAATAGCTATTCTAAGCCTAAGTCTTATAAAGCTTCTGGACCCGATGAATGAAATGACGAGATCTGTAAAGCATTAGGCTGTGATTGGATTCGGAACATACTCGTATATCATATCAACACTTGTATGTTGATATGATCGACTAATGGAACATCAGCATTGTTTGCCCGATTCATAAATAAGGGAAATCCACTGAATTACGTCAACTACATCTGAACAAGTCTCCTCATAATCACAAATAAGACCCTTCGTCAATAGTCTAACCGTCCCATATCTCAATGTATTTTCAAGCCAGGAAAATCCACCATAAATCAAACTTTACCATTACGGTAGACTTGGAAAAAACTCAGGAGTTCCAAATCGATTCGCATCAAATCTCCATCGACTTCAAAGCCGCGTATAACAGCATCTATAGAGACGAATTATACACAACCATGTCTAGTTTTTGGATCCTAAGCAAACTCATTCGACTATCTAATATGACTGTGGAGTATGTATGGACTTAAACAAGGCCACGCGTTGTGATCTGACTTTTCCAACACCGTTTCTGAAAGAATTGTACGAAACTTTCGACCCAAATCCAGAGGCACCAAATCCAGCTTACGGTCGATTCGTAACATGTGTCAAAGTCAAACATACTGAGTTAGCATTGCAATTTCATCATAGAAAGACTTAGACCCGAACGACGCTTACAAATTAATGAATCTTATTATCAAAATTCGTGAACTGTAAAAAATGTTTTTTGTGCACTCCAGCCATTTTACAGTAGTCATAATCGTCCTACTGAGCAAGCAATTCAAGCCATAGTGACCAAAATTCGCACCACTTTCATTCTATTGGACATCAAGCCACCTACAAGTATGTGTAGAGTCCATACAGAGGAAAATATTGTTGCCAGTGTTAATGAAGACCATGATTTGTCCATTCGTCGCCGTTCGCAGCAACTGATATTGTGATATTCGATTACGTGGTCTAATCCTTAGAAAATACAACTCATGCAGTGCACCTTGGAAAAGCTGGAGGAAGATCCGCTTTTTATTGAAAAATTTTCTTCAGCGACGTAGCTCATTTCTGTTAGAGGGGGTATGTTAATAAACAAAACTGCCGTATTGGGTCCGATGAACAACTTCAGGCAATACAAGAGCTGCCAATGTACCCGAAAAAATGCACTGTTTGGTGCGGTTTAAGGTCCGGGTGAATCATTGGCCGGCATTTTTTCAAAGTTACCGTCAATGGCGCCCGCTATCGTTGAATGATTTCGAACTTTTTATTGCCCAAAATGCACTAGCTGAACCTGGTCAACATGTGGTTCTAGCAAGACGGCGCCACAGAGCATGCGACTCGATAGACCAATTGAGAAATGAGTTCGGTGAGCAATTTATCTCTCGTTTTGGACCAGCGAATTGGCCGCCTAGATCGTGCGATTTGCTGCCTTAAGACTATTTTTTATGAGGATACGAGTATATCAAATCACCCGTCTCTGCCGATAAACCGGCGTAAATTTCAGCTTTGAAAGGCAACATTACACGTGTTATTAGCGAGATACCAGTTATTATGCTCGAAAAAGTGATTCAAAATTGGACTCTCCGTATGGACCACTTAAAAGGTAGCCGTAGTCAACATTTACATGAAATAATCTTTAAAAAATAAATGGCAAGTATTGATTTATAAACTCAAATAAAAAATTGATACACTTTAGCAATCTTCCTGTATTCCTTATTGACAATTAAAAACCAAGCGCTTCAAAATTGAACCATTATAATAGACAGATATTCTGCTTGCAATATTATAATTAAATTTAAGAGAAATGCGTGCAATTATAAAAAACATAAAGAAATACACCAAAAAATGTGCAGCAAATATTCAAAATAGATACACAATAAATTTGAGGTGCTACTTGGTGAAAACTCGGTCCGAAATGGACTCTATGATGGCAAGTATAATAGCAGATTTGCCAGAAACAAAACCTATTATGAACAACCTCAACAAAAAGAAAACGTTTTTATTATCAAAAACCTATAAAAATTGAGCCAAATGTGTTTAGGGGCAAGTAAGGAGAGTCAGTACAAGATGGTATAATTTTTGCAAATGGCGTCATACTTGACATTTGTGAACTAGAAAGCTGCAGTATACAAACAGATAAGTAATGGAGCGCTATACTCCGCAAGAGCGTGGAATAATTGCGTCGATGTTTTTGACCAATAATCGGTCGGTGGTGTTAGCGTAGCGTGAATTTCGGCGTCGATTTCCTAATCGTGTCGCGCCAACTGGGCAAACATTCCGGTGCTAAGCTACTCGACTCGAACAGAGTGGAACTACAGGAGACAAGATGGTTCAACAGCGCACACAGCACGAGTCACAATGGATATTGCGAAGGAAGCGTTTCCTGGTCGCGTAATCTCCCGTTTTGGCAATTTGGCATGGACAAGCACGATCGCCCGATTTAACCATCTCAGACTTCTTTCTTTGAGGCTACTTGAAGTCGCGGGTTTATGCCAACAAGCCTCAGACAATCGCAGCCCTTAAGGAAAATATTCGACGGGAATGCGAACAGTTGTCACTCAATCTTGCGGAAAGTCATGGAATATGCGATAAAACGGGCACAAATGTGTATCAACACTGGCTGCAGCCACTTGGCGGATCTCATCTTTTCCACTGAACAGAAACAATTGTAAAGGTCCAAATAAAGATTTCCATCACACAAAATCATTTTGTTTAATTTGGTAAAAAAGTAATTCAAAAACAAAATTGCATGATTAATTTTGCGTCACCTCGTACATACAATATTTGTGGATCAGTCGGTAGATGTATGCTTTGGTGACAGACGAACACCGAATTAGAAGAAAAAAAAACATCAAGCATTGGGGTGATTTGGAATTAGTATGGGGCATATGAGTGCAAAAAGTGTGGGTAATTTGCATTTTATAAATGGTGTAACGGACCAGAAATATCGTATACACATTCTTAGCGCCCATCTTCAACAAACGGTAAATAAAATTGGTCTTTTTAGCAACTACGTTTTCACTCACGTCAATGATCCTAAGCACTTAGCATGGAATACTCAGATGTGGCTGATACACAATACACCCAAATGGATTGAAACTCCACCGCAATCCCCCGACATCAATAGAAAGTGTTTGGATTATATTCTGAAGAAAAATATAAATTAGCATACAATTCGCAACAAGACAGATCTAAAAGCGGAACTAACCATAGAATGGGAAAAAACTTACGCCAGATGTTACCCTAAATTTGGTTAACTCTATTCCAACTCGACTGAAACACGTTATTCTGTAAGGGAAGCCCAACAAAATGCTAACGCAGCTATAGCGTTAATTTATGATTAATGAAATTCAAGGCCAAGGGGCTTTAAAATTGATTCACAACAAAAATGCCTTACAGGGGATAGCTAAAATTTTGAGGATTGAAAGTATGTAAGGTGAGCTGTCCGTGAATAAGATTGTTTGTTGTACTATTAATAAAAAAAGATATTCAACAAACTTTGAGGTTATGCCCAAATGTGTATTAGGGCAAAGAAACTTTCCTCCAAAGTGGTTACAAGTACATTACAAAGATTAATATATTAATTTTAAATCGAATTTCCTCATAACAATGAACGATGTTTTGCCCAAGAGAAATCAGAAATATGCATCCTTAGAAGGAGCACAGAGCAGAGAGAATCGTATCGGGAGATAAAATGAATATTACATATAACTCGGTCTGGTGTAAATGAAGAGTCAGTAAACTGAGTAGAACTGGATTCCAATGGAAAATAATAGAAAAATAATTGAATTACAATTTCTTGGAACTCCCTACACCAGTTACATTTATCACACTCAAATTGGATGTGAATCAGGAAAGTCCTGTGTAAAGTGTAAAGTAATTATTCACCAATTTAAATAAATTAATTTTTGATTGCTAACAAACTACGCTCACAGACGAAAATTCAAGATTCAGCTTGCTGTCGGAATCCTACTGGAAAATCAACACAGAAATTTAGTGTTCTATTCAAATGTCTAAGGAATTCGGAAACACAATTGAATTAAATGGCACTGCAGTTGGTTTACATTTGAGGGAAGTCCACAGAGCCATTCAGAGAAACATATTTAACATCTGTGGCAGTGGAGTACGTTTCCGATATATACATATTTGTATGGCATACATATTTGAAACCAAACCAGAATAAGGAAGTACTCGTATACAGTAATTGCGTTTAATGCAGCATGTGAAAATAAGTCCATGGTGAAGGGTTTCCTGTCACACAAGCTCTTTGCAGCTTGTAAAAAATGAAATGTTTATTAAGTTAAGACATAAGCGATAGAAACAGACAGATATTTGTTCTCTGCAAATACAATTTTGATTACTGACTATGTTTGTCCTTTTGCTCGTCGAGCAACTCAGCCAGGATACCAGCTAGGCATCGTTCAACTCGCCGATCTTGTAATTGGATATTGAATCCTCTGCCTAGCGATGGATCGAAATGTGTAGAAATTATTTATTTGTCGTACTTACTCATAGTTCAAGGCCTACCTAAAATTAAAGGTTGTGTGCTATTACGTGTAAGCTGACGAAACAGTATTTTGTTTGCCTAAGGACCTTAAAAATGATATTTCATTCTCCATTTTAACCTTTATATTAGAATTTGTTATTTCTTCTCAAGGACAAGAGAAGACTCTGATTCACCTTGCTAAAACCCCTGATTCGATAAGAAACGTACATTGTTTTCTACATACCAAACGATTGTTCTTATGATTCACTAGGTGTTTCTTTGCAATATAGAGGAAGATACGGAGCAAAACTTACCCGATCGGCATGGAGGATTTATTATTTTCACTAGGTAGGCTCATATTGACGGCATAGGATATCGAAAAAATTAAAATTACGTGAGATCGCAGAAATCTGCTTTGACACTGAGAAGGTATAATGAGCTTACGTAGTACTTATAGTGTATTTCAGTAGAAGCGCCTCTTTTTCCCAACAGGGATCTCCAAACTCACGTATACCTGTTGACAGGAGTCATATTTGTGGTCCAGATTGCATACTATTTAATCAGAGAAACGTATACACTAAAACAACGACCGGTCATTATAATCGTCCCAATAGGCACAATTGAGCGTGTATTTACAAAATTTGAACCGACTTTTTAACTTCATGATGTTGCCTTAGCAGTGAGACAGCAAAACGCCAGAAGTCAGGAGAATATGGCGACTGCACACGAGTCGGTAAGTCAAGACCACAATCAATCGATTCCCCGCCATTCTAAAGAGTTGGGCGTCTCTTAAACATCTCCGTGATGTTCTTAGCTATAGGTCTGTACAAGATTCCACTTATACAAGTACTTAGGTCAAATAATCATCATGCACGTCGAACTTTCGCTGATTCTGCTCTATTGAAGATGGAAGAAGATTGGGATTTTCACCGAAAAATCATCCTCAGTGACAAGGCACATTTTTGACTAAACGACATTCTACTCGTAATAAGGAAAATTACCGCATATGGTTAACCGAACTTACAGCAGCCGTTGTATATGAATGAATTGACTATTTGGTGTAGTTTTCATGGCGTAGGTGACATTGGGCGAGCTCTACGATCTGGAGGATAGATTACCCAGCGTTTGAATAATGTCATATCTCAGCACTAATGACATAACGATATATGAACCATTTAAAGAGCATTTATACATTTAGAGCATATTCAATGAAAACCCTTGACTGCGTATTCTTGTATTTTGTATTCTTTATCTTGGGACTACATTTGCTAAGGAATATCATCAGTACTCGAAGTTTATCAAAAATAAAAATGGATGCTCGAGGACTTAAAGATTTGGATTTTTATAAAATTTCTTGCTCATCAAAAAATAAAATCTCTTTGATCTCTACCTATGAAAATTACTTAAAGGATGTTGCATGCAGTGTTGGGATAAAATTATTTTACTCGTTAAATTCTAATTTCTTTACATTCTTGTTATAGCATACCGGAAAATTACAGGGGTCGAATCCAGTATAATTAGCTAAAAACAGCTCAACGACCTAATTGTCAGAATATTTTCTCTTTAAATTCACAAAACGTCCGTTAAATTTTATTTATTTCAAAAATGACATCTCAATGTTGTTGAAGTTGGCTGCCCTAGATCCAGGGTTCTGTTCAATTTGTGACAGCTCGGCCAAACCTGACACTGGAGACGTCCTCGGCTCCTCAGGGTCGTCTTCTTCATCATCGTCTTCGCTTTCTATCTCTGGTCCCAGAATACATCAAGGCTTAATTTTGTAGCTGCTCATGACTATTGTGAATTTGCGACGTTTCCGTAAAGAATTGACCTCCTCTAAAACGTTGCGATCATACCTCAGACATCGTTTCACTATGTATGGTCCTTTGGACCGTGGTTCCAACTTGTGAGACTCACCACTCGGCTTTGGAACTGCCTCCGCGAGCACTAATTGACCCTGCCGATATGTTGTAGCCGACTTATGATTACTGTGGAATCGCAATTTCAACTTCTCGCGTTCCCTATAAATTCTCTCGCACCTATAGGTTGATCGTCAATGACATCATGCACAGCTTGAACGAACTGGTCGATAATGATGTCTTTCAACCTGAAGTCGAATACGAGCTCAGCTGGACCAAATCCCGTTTTTGTGTTGCACTGCATGTTAATAACCCATTGTAGATTTCTTATCTCCAAGTCCCAGTCGTAATCGCTTTTTTTCGAAGTCCGAAGAAACGGGAGAATCGTCTGGTTGATCCGCTCGATTTGTTCGTTGGCCCGAGAAGTTTGCACTGCTGTTTTTAAATGAGGAATGTTGTTCCTTTCGAAGAAATCCTCGAACTCTTTCCTTCCACGGTCGCTTATCAGAACATCTTGTAAACCAAAATAAGAAGTTAATTAATTTAAGATCTCGATTGCCGGTCTTGTCTTCGTGCTCCTCACTGCTTTGACAACCACATATTTACTAAGAGCATAAGCGATCCCCAAAACATGAGTTCTTCCTCGACGACTTTTTGGAAATGGACCAAGATGGTCGATGTTATGCGTACGGAAAGGGATCGGGTTGACATCGTATATGTGCAACTGCCCTTCTGATGCTCCTGGCGATCGTTTGTTGTAGCAGCAGTGAACACATGCATCTATGTATGATTTTACATAATTCCTCATCCTTCGGAACAAAAGTGTGTTGTTGATACGCTGTATGACTTTATCGACACCGTGATGACCCATGTCATCTTGAAAGTGCATAACTACTCGCCAGCGTATACCTGATGGAACCACAAGCTTAGGTCCGTTTTTAGTTTTCTTAAAAAGTCGCCCGTCCCAGTGCCCTCATTGTAAACAAATAATCAATCGGCGATTTCGAAGACTTGCGAGTACTTTCAACCATAACAAAATGGATGTCATCTTCGCTCATTGTTTTGCCAAAGTCTTCTACCAAACGATTGAGGAATTCGCTCCATGTTTTCATCGAACCTACGAGGGCTTCTGACCATAGCTTCGCTGGACCTTTCATCTTTGCTTGACACACAAACAAAATGGCTCAAAACAAACAAATGGAGTTGAAGTAGCGGTTGACGATGCTGCCTGTGGCATCGGCGTTCCGTTAGTTTCTCTGGAATTTAAAGCAGTAGCAAAAGAGGATAATTGAAATTGCAAACCTTGCACCAAATTCGTTTAATTGGTGATGTCGCTATCCCCTCTTCCTCGTCGTCGCTGAGTAGATACTCGTTCGGAAGTCGCTTTCCAGAACGTTCTGCACGCGCTGAATGAGAACCATTCGATTGCCGGTGGTTGGTTGATTATTTTTCCTTAGAATCAATTTTTGTGTCGGTCATGGTTGAATTTTCATAAAATAAAATGTTTGTTCATCCCACTTTTGAATATTTGTCAGAATATTTTATCTTTAACTGATCAGATTCTCTTTTAACTGATCAAAAATAAAACACAATTGCTCTCTTTTAATTCACAAACGTCCGTTAAATTTTATTTATTTCAAAAATGACACTTCAATGTTGTTGATGTTGGCTGCCCTAGATGCAGGATTCTGTTCAATTGGTGACATAATATTATCCCTAAATTTCTGTGTTTTTGCATAAATACAAAGGTGACAGTACTCTGGCACGATAACGAGTATCCAGACATCTTAATCGACAGCAAATTTAGAGGAACCGGTTGAATAAGGACTTTATGGATACTATGCAATCAATGCTGTACAAGAAATGCCGTTTTCCAAGACAACTTTTTCCGTCCTAAGCTGATCTCATGAACAGCTTTTATATCAGTTTTCTGCTTCAATGAGTCAACAGATGACAGAAAATCTGTTGCACTTTTAAGCTATTTAGCGATGTAGAGGACATGGAGTAGGATTTATGCATACCAGATTAACGCCTGGGGAATAAAAGTATAAGATGTAGGCCAGTCTATTCCGTCTATACTGTTTTTTTAAAATACTAATTTATGTTGAGGAGATTTCTTTATTTCCAACTAAGCATTTAAAAATACAATTTCAAGAAAATGTGCACTGTGCAAATGTGTAAATGTTCAAGATCACTTTTTCGTGCAGTGTGGACGCATGTCAGCAACTCGGTAAATGCTAGCTCTCAAGTCCATACATCGTCTGCGTTTTATTGGCGTAGACTAACGATTTCACATATCCCTGCAAAAAATAACCTAGATTTGCAAATTCGTACATTCGCAGGTCGATTACGCGAAATAATGTTTCCTCCAATAAATTGGTTGTTGTCTGCGCTGCGTGACATATTGCATCGTCTTGTTAAAACCATTTACAAATAATGTCATTCATTTGGAGAACGAACACAGTATTCATATAACTATTGCGATAGCTGTTGTCTGTAACGTTCTGGTAAGCATCACTTTTGAAGCAATATTTAACAATTATTTATAAAGCCCATTAAGTACTTCAATCAGCGACAGTTCTGAAGTTATTCAACCAAAAATGAGACGTATTGCTGAATAAAATTTTGTGGTGAAAAAGTTGATTAAGAGTAATTCCGCTTTTGGCCCATTTATCAAACGTGAGACTCACATGATTCTCAAGAGTCTTCAATTACTGCACGAGCTGGTACTGTTTGATGCTTAAACTAAGATCCTTCCGCAATAATTTCAATAAAGTGGATGGAAACAGCTCCAAACATGTATACGATTCGAATCGAATCCTTCTGGTCATCATCAATACTACGTTTCCCAGCAGCAACAGCTTTTTCGGTGTGTTCTGACCTTCATTTATGAATATCAATTACTTGCTTAGAAGGACGATTTCGATTGTGCGGAAGCACGTTAAATATTGCGAACTGAACCACAACTTCCGAAATAAATTTGGACAAATTGGCAACTTTTTTCTGGATTAAGTCTATTCATGACCAAACTGAGCACAAATCAGCTGTAAAATTGGTTGTCACTTGAAAAATTATCTCCATTTCAAAAAAAAAACGTAAAAAAATACTCATTCGCATCATACAAGTGAGCATATCATTAAATTTTTTTTTCTTTTGGTTTCTGGTCCATTCTTCAACCATCGACTGACCTCCGAGCCGTCCTCTGAGTTAGGTATCGGTAAATTCTGCTAGTTATTAATTCAGCTACTCATTTTCATTTCAGCTACTCCTACTCATTTAACTTTGTGAACTGAACTGAACTGAAAGCAAAACCTAAAACCACATCTTGGCTTCTGAGCCAAAAGTCTGTGGGGTAATCGGTATAGTTCTCTCGGTGTAGTGCCGATTTCTCAGCATTATAACAAAAAACGAAAAAAACCTAGCTCTTCCATCAAACAACCCCAAATTCATTCTAATCACCCCAAAAAATCCCGCCCAACTTGTATCAAATTTTATTGTTCTTTTTTTGCTCAAAAAAGCCATTAATGGCATAATTACGGCCTATGAACACATATCCCGACTACGCGATGGGAATTTTCTTATTCTTATCAAATCGGAAAAAATATCAGATCTGTTAATCCTTCTCCGATTTCCGTGCACTTACTTCAATACGTTAACACCTCAAAAGGTATAGTCTACGTACTCGTAGCATGCCTTATCAACGTCCCAGAAATCGGAATACATCATAAAATGAAATTCCTAATAGTCACTTAGATTTTTAAATTTAAAAAAAATTGTCGATGGAAATCAACGCGTTACAGGTCTTATGCTCTTCACATTCGACCTTTTCCGCCCTCCGAGTCAATATTGGATTGTATAACATTGGTTGAAGAATATACCCCAAATCCCATGCGTTGTCGTAACTGTCAACGTCTGGGATATACCTCAAAAAGGTGCAAAGGCATCTCCTCCTACGAAACTTGCAAACTTCTCCCACACGACCCGGATAAATGCTCACGCTCAATGCGAGAACCTCCATCTTCATCAAAAAATTGTAAACGTTTCTTACGAGCAAATGAAACATTAAAGATAAAAATGCAGTATGGTAGAAGCGAAATGAATATTCTTCGAACAAGACCCAACTCAAGCAAACACCTCTTTATATTCTGCAATTGCTAAAAATGTGATACACACAAAAACGTCACCAAACAGTTCTCTGCAGCCAAAACGAAGAACAACAGAATCACTCATTTCTTTGCGAAGACGACGGGAAAGTATCAACACAAACATTACCCACCAACACTTCAAACCAACTCTCGAACAACCTATCAAACCCAAGTGCTCTCCCCCATAACTGCAATACATTAAAAGCACCACAACACTCACTCAATGACAAAAACAACATTCATTCAAAGCAAACACAAATTCACTCACCTCTGTCTAAAGTCTCTAATTCTACCTACAGTAACAAAAGTTCTGTCTAAAAACCATTTGAAAATTATGGTGACAGGCAGCACATTCAAAAACCAATCCGAGCATGAATAACAGCAAGCAAGGTCACATTTCCCACAAACACAACCCTTCCATCTCTGACTTTCCACAATATAACCCTCACCAAAGTCTTCCCGAAAATCAATACCGTTGCTTAAGATACTGCAAAGAAACCTCAACGGCTATTATACTGATTACCATGAGTTACAATTGTTAATAAATAACCATAAACCTTCAATTATAGCGATTCAAGAAACTCATTTACCAGACGGCTTACTCCCCACCTCCGTGAACACTATGCACCATATTTTCGTAATTTTCACAGTAATAGCACAGCCAAACAGGGAACGGGATATTAATTCACAAATCTACATATACCACACACATAACTGTAACTATCAACTCAGGCATATCCGTAGTAACAGTTTAGTAGGTTGAACTTAAATTAAAACAACAATTGTATCTATATACATACATCCCTCTTCACCATTCATTGCTTCAGAAATTGAAAACGTAATCAACAGATTCCAAACTTCTGTTTCATTAACGAGAGATCTCAACTCTTTGAGTCCGCTCTGTGGTTCCCTAATTCCAGGGGCAAGCAAGTCAAAGTGTTCTCAGTCTTCAATCTCGCCATTCTAAATGATGGTAACCCAACACATTTTTCTACACACAACACATTTAAACTTATTCGTTATTTAAACGCAGCTATACCTTAACACCCTATGACAAATTCGCCCAGACTTGCATGGTAGCGACCACTTTCTATTGATTACCACCCCTTGGTTCGGTAGACATTACGAAATCAAGACCAAAATCCAAAACTGATAAAGCCAGCTGGGTTTCATTTCAAAGCAAAATAGAGACCTGTTTAACATTCAAAACCCCATCTGTCAACGTAAATAGAGAAGCAGCCATAATTACAAAATCAGTTTCTTTATGACGCAAATGTAGCAACTCCAAAAACTCATAACACGTCTAAAAAGAAATATTTCAACCGGTGAAAGAAATGACATGACTTGAACCTTTTCGCTCCCAATTTTTTATTTCTGTATTATTCGATTTTTTATGTAAATGTTTGTTAACTGTAATAGATTAAACGTTTTTTTATTGACACCCGATAAAGTGCTTTTAGCGCCCCTTGGTGGTATTTTTTTTACCTAAACGACTAGTATGATTTTTGACAGCTCGTCGCCGGGAGCAAATTCATATGTAAAGTATAATTTCGCTGTGGAACAAAATAAATTCTTTAACAAATTTATTTATTTTGTTATTTAAGCTGTCAAAAATCAGTCTAGCTTTCAAAAATGTAAACAAAGCACTTGTGAAACTCGAAGAAATTGTTGTGCTGTTACTTTTCCTTTAAATATTTAGTGAATACTGTGTAATATATTGTCTTTTTGTTAAATAAAGGGTCCGCCATCTAACGTTTTTTCAACTAGTGCTTATTTCGTGAATGGTAACACTTAGCTCATGTCTGATTTGACAGATAATTAGTTTTATCCTTAAGATTAATAATGGAAAATAATTTCATTGAAATGGCTGTCTCGGCTGGCCATGCAGTAGCCTACACGATCGGTCCAATCTTTAAGCACATTATCGATTTTGTGCAGCTGTATTTCACCAATGGCTTCACGAATATTGTCCTTTAAAGCGTCAATTGTTTCTGGCTTGTCGGCGTAACACTTATCTTTTACGGCATCCCACAAATAATAGTCCAACGGTGTCAAATCGCAGCTCCGAAGTAGCCAAACGACATCAGCTCTGCGGCTGATAATGCGATCTTCAAAAACAGGGCGCAAAACATCGAGTGTAGCTTCGGCTGTGTAGCACGTAGCGCCGCCCTGTTGAAACCAAATGTTGCCAATATCCTCCTCTTCAATTTTTGTGGACAAAAATTCGTTCAACATGGCCCGATAACGATCGCCATTGACTGTAACGGCCACTCCTTGCTCATTTTCGAAGAAAAATGGCCCAATTATGCCTCTGGACCAAAATCCGCACCATACAGTGACTCGTTTTGGGTGTATCGGCTTTTCAATGTATGCGTGCGGGTTTTCTGTGCCCCAAATGCTACAATTTAGCTTGTTTACATACCCGCCAAGATCAAAATGAGCTTCATCTGAAAAGATGTTTTTTTTTGGCAAAATCGGCATCTTCTCTAAATGGATCGCAGGCCCACTTAGCGAAGCGAAAACGCATTGGATGGTCAGTTGGCTTCAACTCCTGAACCAATTGGACTTTGTATGGCGTTATACCAAGGTCTTTATGCAAAATTCGTCTCAATGATGTCTCCGAAATGTTCAATTGTTGAGAACGACGGTGAATTGATGTTGATGGCGCTTCACGCACACTTTCTGCCACAGCAGCAATATTCTCGGGTGTACGCACTGTTTTTGGCTTTTCACGCTTTGGTTTATCGATGAGGATGCCAGTTTCTTTCACTTTTTTCACAAGATAACGAACATACGGAGCTGACGGTGCTTCTCTTCTTCCAAAATCCGTACGCAATTTTCGCACAAATTCTGCAACATTACCATGATTTTCAAAGTAATGTCGCAATATTTCCCAGCGTTGTTCAAGCGTACAAATAACCATATTCGTTCAGCGGAAGGATAAAACTAATTATCTGTCAAATCAGACATGATCTAAGTGTTACCATTCACGAAATAAGCACTAGTTGAAAAAAGAAAACGTTAGATGGCGGACCCTTTATATGGTTAAACAAATCAATAAAGATAGTGAAATGCGGATAGTTGGAATACTATACATGTGTATGTATATGTTTGGGAGAAAATTGCTTACACGAATAGATAAATTTATATATATATTTTTTTTTTCACAAATAGGTAATATGCACATGATATTTTATGTAAAATTATATCTGATTTACTCGTATTGCATTGAAAATTGAATACGAGAAAGAAAAAAAATTAATTTACGCAAAAAATATACTCGGTAACACTCGCACTGATAAGGAAAAATATTGTACGCACCTGACCAACTCCAATTCCGATTTAATATCGTGTTCTCTAAATGTAGCAGCGATGCAGCAACGCGTCGAAGTGTGAAGCTTGGGAAGCGTGGGAATCGGTGCCCACAATGATCGTGTAGAAAAAAATGCGTTGATCTTCTTTCTCTTCGATGATTTTTTTTGAAAATCCGGCTTGATGTGACCAAATGGTTAGGGGGGGTTGCAGGGTAACTTGATAGATGTTGGTTTCGGAGGAAATTCGCTGGTTTCTTCGTCGTAATTCGGGGGACGCCAATTGCCGGGCACAATTGGAGAATTAGGTTTATGGGAGGAAAACCAAAGGAAGAAAGAAGTAGGAGTAAGAAAAAACAACAAGTGTTTAGCGGTGAACAATATTTTTATTAGAGAGCACGTCTTACCTCTATGCGAGTTAGGAATAGAAATGAAAAATAACGGAAGCCGAGTGCTTAGTTAAGCCACTGAGCTTAAGTTAAAAACCCGGAAATAGAGGATTTTTTGTGGATATTTTGGGGAGATTACATGAGACGTTAGCAGAGTGCCATCTATTATTCCATGTTAATATTAAAGTAGGATTTCAGCATACGTATTGGTATTTCACTGAACACATACACTAATAACAGAATATTTTAAAAGGACTATTTCGCTTGGTGAAAGTGAAAGAATACTGAAAGCTGGTTGCAGTTACTCTCTTGCACTTGATCCTTCTTCAATTATAAGCTAAGAACCAAGCCAATTTCCACCAACTTTTCACTTTCAGCAACGGAAATTTTCCCCTTGAAATAATATTGCTGTAACATTAATAGGATTCAATCTATGAAAATTTTAAGTTGCGTTTCACAGTCTTTAATGACTTGTTTAACAATATATTAAATGAACACTTTATATTATTCACTATAGGCTTAATATTGAATAAGGAAATAACAAGAAAAACAATTTCTCCGAGTTTAACAAGTCCGTTGTTTACATTTTTTAAAGCACGATTGTATTTAAAATAAGCCACTCAAACACTTCACAAGCACTTATTTCGACATTAATGTATCTTTTCTCGACATTTCAACTAAACACGTACTTGAATTGGTATAGAGGTTTAAGTACAAAAAATTTCCGCCAGAATTTTCGTTCCGAGTCTCAGTAGGTTTGGATTAAATTCAAGGCCGGTTTTTGGAATTTTAGGCCGGAACCTATTGTCCCATTGGAATTTTTGAGTGGGATGTACTCGTCCCAATGGGACTCAAAAAACAAAAAATCATTTCTCAAGGATTCAAGTTTTATTAGTAAAAAAAGAATATTAATAAAAACACAATAAATAAATTAGAAAAGAAAATAGGTACGAGTACTATATTAGTAAGGTAGTAAAAAGAAATTATTTGCCTTTTTCGTTGATTTCAAGGCAGCGTTTGATAATATCGATCGAAGAGCCCTAATTTTTAAGTTATACAATGCCGGAATAAGCCACAAGTTTGGGAAGGTCCTCGAAAACATCTATGAAAAAAACCATTGAACAGTATAGAGCGGAATCGAGACTTCGGAGTGGTTCGAAACATCATCAGGAGTAAAACAAGGTTGTGCACTTAGCCCGAGTCTCTTCGCCATGTACATAGATGACTTTGTAGACTTCCTTCCAGGAGGAATTGAGATTGCTGGAGTGTTAATAAAGGCTCTTTTGTTTGCAGATGATGTGGTAATTTTTGCATATTCACTGTATTCATACTCTGAAGTATGTAGCGTCAGCCTTTTTGCAAAAATAAGAAAAAAAAAAGAAATATATATTAAAAAAAATTTTGTTTAGTTGTGGTGTTCTGTTTGTGTTCCCTCACTGTACCAAATCCAGTCAATTACCCCTTTTCAAAAAAACAGACCTTTTCCCCTCCCAATCTATTAATTGGACCTACTAATCTCTCTTTCGCAACTCACAGCAAAACCTGGCTCTGTCAAACGTCGCTCTATTTTCGAATTCCCTCATTCCACTTTCTTCGTAGGCACACTCTCTCCCCGTGTTCTTGTTCCCATGGTGAATATGTCCCTTTTGTCGTAGAGAGCATTGTGTTTAGTCAATTTAAATTCAGGAGGAAGAGGTGGAAAGCTTCGCTAAGGAGATAGATCGTGTGGGAGGCAGGTTATTATAGGTATAAGTTTAGGCATGAACCCACAGTTGAGCGGCAGAGATTAGAGTGGGGAATAGAAATAGAAATTGAATAGAAAAAAACAAAGAAATGGGACATTTTTTTTTACTTAGAGAACGAGACCAATTATATAGGTCAATGGCCTTTACGGGTTTTGACCAGCTGATGGAATCAGCAGATGAGATGGGTTTTTTTGTGTCTCGGGGGACATAGTGATAAGGTCGTGTTGGGTGGGACTTTTTTCTTTTTTCCCTTTTTGGGAGTTAAAAAAGTCGAGGCAGTCGATATCGGAGGATAAAGCAACAAAGTTGCATTGCATTTTGTTTTTTTTGCAAAAGGAAAAATTTATTTTTTTTTGACTGTGGCGCGTGCAGTTTTCCGCTTCGTGGATACGGAACAAAAATTTTTTTTTTACATCCACCGGGTGTCCGCGCTTTTTGTTTTTTTTTTTTTGAAACAAGGAATAAAAGCTAGCCGACGGAAAATCTCCCCGGGCAAAACGAGAAAAAAAACCCCAAAGTGACTGCCGCGGTACCAAAAAAAAAAAAAAAAAAAAAAGTTCATTTGTACCATCCTCCCCCTCCCCATTACACCTACGCCGTGCCTTTTTTTTGTTACCGGTACAATAAGGACAACCCACAAATAAGCTGGTGGGCGAAAAGTCCTTGCTGGTGTTGTGCAAACAAAAAAAAAATAATTAAAAAAAATAAAATCGTAATGCGAATTACGATCCCCCACCCCATAAACTTACAAAGCTACATCGCCTGCAAGAGGTGCTCCGCGGGACAACCTCCACAACAACAACAACAACAGAAAAATAAATATCAAAAGTGTACAGACCAAAAAAACACACAAGAAGATAAAATACATACATACTCGTAAATCAAGTGACAAAAAAAAATATATATATTTTTATTGAAGAAAAAAAAAAGGTACATTTGTACATATACATACATATATATATAAAAAAAACATGAATTACAAGGATAGTGAATTTAGTGAATAGGTTAAGTTATAGATTTGAGTTGTTTTTTTTATTTAATGTGTAGAGTAAGATTAGGGCTAAGCGAGTTGTTAATTTTTTTTTTTGAATTTTATTTGAATTTGGTTTTGTGCGCAAGAAAAAAAAATATTTTTGAGATTTCAAAGGTTCTTCAAGTGCTGGCGCCAGAACTACGAGGGACCTGAAACCCGGTAAGTCCTAGGCATATAGATAAGCTTTTTGACTAGAGTAAAAGTAGCCATACAGATTTTATTTTTTTTTTAAAATAGAATTCAAAGAAAAAGAAAACTTTTATACATTAGTTATTAAGTTTTATTTTGTGAATTTCCTTTTGTTAATAAACCCGAGTATTATTTTTATGAATTGAATTAAGTTTTTTTTTATTGTGATAATGGAGTAAAGCCGTTAACGCAAGTGGTGTGTGGATGGGCGGACCGACCGTCCTTCGATGGGGCGACTGTGACCGGACGTGACGCACAAACGATGACGACATAACAAATATGACGTGACTGACTTTCCGCTGATTGTTTTTTTTTACAGGTGGTGACTGGGAGGAATTTCGTTAGGGGCTACCATTCACAGATCTGGCCAGAATGGTAGCAATTGGTCACATCCAAGTGCGATAAGGGTGGGTTGGCCATCCTCAGCCAACAACACCCGGCTTATTTCAGGTCGTAACGAGCTGTTATCGCTGTGTGATACTGGGACGCATTATTCGGTGTAGGGTACGTAGGGTTAAGTTAGTATTAGGTTTAGTTAAAAGGTATAAATTAAGTTCGGTAGTTAGGGATTAGGTTAGTGTAGGATTAGTTAGTTGTAAGCGCGAAAATCCCGGTCTTGCACAGTGGTGATGGCACACAGAAGTGATCTTGCTGTTTCATTTCCTCTTTCTTCTATCATCTCTCTCTCCGCCTATCTTTTAAGTCCGTCCGTGAAATAACGTAGCTTTCTCCAGGCTATCTTTGTTTTCTCTTTTTTTTATAACCCGGCACGAAAACAAAAAGGTAAGTTGAGTTGCGATGTACGGGGTAGTGGCAAGAACCAACCCAATCCGACGAGCTAGAGCCGAGCAACCGCGAGCGTGCCACTGCCAACTACTCCTGCATCATGGATGCCTCCGTGGCCAACTGAATCCCTTACAAGTACTGAAGTCATTTGAGTCAGAGTCGTCTGCTCTCAAAAGATGTTGCAAATCTTCTGGTAATGCAGCCATTCGAAAGCTGTTTAAAGGAATGTACAATGATCATACTTGAAATAACTAATGGGACCAATTTAAATAACATTTTCTTTAAAATATGCCTTTCTGGGATTCCTCGAACTTTGTTTAGGACATATGATCCCAATGGGAGCAAAAGGATTAAAAGACACCAAAATTACTCGAACTCGGTTAAGTACCGCAAACCGAACTCAATATTCCGCCGAGCTCCAAAACTTACTAAGAATGAAGACTTCGGACAGTTCACAGCCAATATTAATTATCTCACGGCAACTATGATATATCCAACGCTCGGTAAAGACACTTGAAATGTTAAACTTAATCTTAATGCAAATCTCGAATAATATTTTGGAGAATGATATGCCACAGGGATCACTACTCTCAGTAATTTCATTTTTAATATCATTTAAGAGAAAAAAATGTTAAAGTACAATACAATTCGACAATCCCTGTACAAGAATGACATAATGGTATTTTAGAAATACATCAAATTTCAATTGATAAAACCAAAGTACTTCACATTTGTAAAGAATCGTTAAAACCTAAATTTTAATAACTAACTATAATGTACGTAACGTTGATTAACTGAATATCCTTGGAATCATTTTTGATTGTAAATTTACTTTTAAGGAGCATTGTATTGTATTGTATTAAAAAAAAGTTAACACAGTAAGATATCTAACAGAGGTTCACATACCAACTCAATGATGATAGTCATCATGTCCACCTTTTTGTCAAAGATCGATACGGCCTAGTAATTTACGGGAAAAATAGCAGATCATCACTTGAAATAATCAAACCTCAATACCATGCAGCGGTTAGAGCCGGAATAAGAGCTTTCGGAACAACACGAGTAAAAAATTTGCTAACTGAAGTAGATAGCATTATCATTCAAATCGCCAATAATAAATAGACGCAAAAAAAAAAAAATACTGGCCCGGAAGAAATCCCACCCCAAAGTTCCTTCGACTACTTCGGAATCCTCCACTTTCAACGGCCTTTGCAAAGCTACCAAAAAGGCATCCAGCAAAGAAATATATAAGGCAATGTTTAAAGAACTATGCGACGACTTCAAAACAAAAAAACTGGAAGTTGATTTTCACTGATGGATCGAAGACAGCACACTGTACCTCAGTAATGAACGAAAGTCACAAAATTGCAATCAAAGGATTTCCACTAGAATTCTTATCAGTTCTCTGAGTTCTAGCAACAGCCATACTATGCCGTAGTTGTAGCAACATCCATTACAGACAGCCTTTCCAAAATCAATTCCATCATGAATATCAACATTCTAAAAAAATAAAAATAAAGTGGGTACTTAGTCACATGGGAAACACTGGTAATGAGGAGTCTGACAAACGAGCGAAATCTGCGGCCAGTGAGCCACTTCTTATATTCAATCCCACGAACAGTAGTGATCTACGAAAAGAAATTACAAGGTTCTGAGAGATCAGAAGACTAAATAAAAGGAAACAGTATATCCACTATTATTACACAATAAGGACTCATCTATCTGGAGCGAAGCCGTTGTTTATAAGTTGTATAAGCTGGTCACGCGGGATCTTATGCAGGTTGTCAATCGTAAATGCTTCAGCTTAGAGCACATGTACAAAAATACTTTTGGTCAGCTACATAGTTACCCTTTTACCAGCGTTTCATCGCATTTGATTGGTTTTCAATAATTATCCCGACAACAAGCTACATGGATTTACGAACTGAGTTTGTGGGCTGGCCCAGATTCCCTCCAATTTAAAATTTGTAAAAAGATCTGGTTCAGCAGACAAAAACAATAACACTATAAACGGGACAGCGGATGAATTCCCCGGATGGAATCAATGGTGAAATAAAATGCCGGAATAAAGCAACACCTTATCCGAGCTATTCCGGCATATTTGGAGCTCACATTTCCGAGACTAAATCAGAGTCTTGGAAAAGACTTGGTCGATGAGCCCGTAATGGACAAACTGTAGCGATTACATCCCTTAACGGGTTGAACGGGTCTAACCGACACCTCGTCCTATTGGTATCTCTAATTTAGCGGATGGCCTGGAGTGCTGCAAAGCAAATGTTACCCTCATCCAAGAAATTCGATGGGATGGGCCGAGCAAAAAGAGGTTGAAAAACGGCGACTGTTATCGATGGCAAAAGCAGCTTGTATATATTTGGATGCGGATTTGTAGTTAGAGGCGGACTTAGTCAAGAAGTCTTGAGTTTCCATCATGTGAACGAATTGCTAACATTAGCCAACAACGGCCCCACACAGGAGAAAGATGACTTACACCAAAGATAGCTTCTATGAACTCTTGGACAAAACCTACGAGTAGTGCCCTAGCTATGACATTAAAAGTGTTCTCGGCGATTTTAATGCAAAGCTAGAAAGAGAGGGTATCATTGTAATACTGTCGGAGAGTATAATATACAAGACCCCATCTCCGATAACGGATTCAGGATAATTGACTTTGCGGCGGGGCGAAACATTGTCGTGGCTAGCACGAAGTTTCCGCATCTCGACATTTATAAGGGGAATAGGAGAACTCTTGATCAATCAACTGTCATCCAGATTGTGGGCCCCCGCCCAATTATCAAGGCTTCGCCCTTTAATGACGTTGTCTAATAATGAACGGGGGCAGAGCAAAGTACTGGTCTTATCGTAAACATCTTCAGATGACGCTACCGAAGGTTGCTACGATTTGATCAGTCACAAGCTGCCGGCCGGTCATAGGTCTTGTTGGCGGCTGGACCACCGGTAGTCCCTACCAGGACTTAAATCACGGTACCATGGGAGTCAGGAGCCCCCCGGATCTCGGTCCGGGCCTGACTTGTTAGAGGTAGGCCCCCTTGTGGGAGCGTCATGGTGGCTGTGGTTTAAACCCAAAATCGCGGGTAAGAGTCTTCCTATGGTTTTCCTTGGTTTTCCTTTTGGTTTTCCTTGGTTTTCCTTTGGTTGACTCAATGTGGAGTTGCAATAAGTGCTGGGTGCTGTGACCCTAAGAACAGTAAGAGGTTTTAGGTCGGCCTCGACTCATACCAAGGGTGGAACTTGTGCCGGCAACACAGTTCCAAATTGGTATCAAAAATGAATTATCATTGTGAGCGATGGCAAGGCGTATCCTTGCTCCCATGGATGTATGGGCATCCCGTAAGTTTAAGCCCACATGGCAGGTACTTACGTTAAAAACATGAGACATCTGTCATCCAGATTGGGCATCCGCCCAATTATCAAGGCTTCGCCCATCAATGACGTTGTCTAGTAATAAACGGGGGCAGAGCAAAGTACTGGTCTTATCGTAAACATTTTCAGATGACGCTACCGAAGGTTTCTATGATTTGATCAGCCACAAGTTGGTCTTGTTGGCGGCTGGACCACCGGTAGTCCCTACCAGGACTTAAATCACGGTGCCATGGAAGTCAGAACCCCCCCCGGATCCCGGTCCGGGCCTGACTTGAAGAGGTAGGCCCCCTTGTGGGAGCGTCATGGTGGCTGTGATTTAAACACAAAGTCACGGGACGGGTCTTCCTTTGGTTGACCCCATGTAGAGTTGCAATAAGTACTAGGTGTTGCGAACCTAAGAGCGGTAAGGGGTTTTTGGTCGGCCTCGACTCATACCAAGGGTGGAACTTGTGCCGGCAACACAATTCCGAATTAGTATCTCAGGAAGGCGGCAGAGCGATGGCAAGGCGTATCTTTGCCCCCCTGGATGTATGGGCATCCCTTAAACTTAAGTCGCCATGACAGGTGGTTTACGTTAAAAATTAGACACTATGTCAACCAGATTGCGGACTGTGAGATAAATTGAAGTCGGACGGCTACAATCGCAAGAGATCGCCAAATCCTTTTTCGATCGAGTCTTCCTCAATTTCTTAAGAGGTCCTATATCATCTCCAGTTATTGAAGACTTATGGCAACATTGCTAAAAAGCCATCAAAGATGAACCTGCTGATGTGCAGGATTTCATTCGGCCACCACAATTAGTGCAACTAAGCAGCATGTATTTAAAGCGGCGATGCGTATAAGGACTAGAGCTGCTCACGATCTTTACGAGAAGAAGAGGAGAGACGAACACCGGCTTCTCAGGAGGAAAATGAAGCAGCATAAGAAGAGCGTTGTCAAGGAAATTCAGAGATGCTACTCCCGGAATGAGATTCGGAAGTTTTTTACACATACCCCTAACCCAAATCTACAGGAACATAGTAGTAGAGACGCAGTCGATGCTCAGGATTTAGAAAGACCATTTATGTAGAGTGTATAAATCGATGACCAACCAAATACCGCTTTCACGCAGACAGAACCTGCCTGATGTAGACCAACAATTCCGTCCACCCGACGCGGATGATGGCCTGACTGCCGTGCTCATCAAAGCAGCAGGCGATGACTTAGTAAGCAGCATACACCAATCCATTATAAAATATGTTCGGACGAGAATATGGCCGTTGAATGGAACCTCAGCATTGCTTGTCAGATCCTTAAGAAAGGAGACAATCTGAATTGCGCCAACTACAAGTTCCTATCTGCAGTATTATGTGAGTGTCTGAAGCCGTGCATCAACAACTTGATCAACTCGTCTATTTGTGTAGGATGACGATGGAGAATGGAGGTGCAGGATCCCTGCACAATCAAAGTCGCTAAAGGCAAGGCGATGCCATGCCACGTGATTTCTGTAACATCATTCTTGAAAGAATAGTGCAAAAGTCATGCTCCAGCGCAAGAGGTACAATGTTTCAAAAATCCGGAAGAAAGCAGAGTGATATCAATGGCGTTTCGTGAGTATTACGCGGAAGCGGCGTTGATGGGTTTAACGCCCAATGAGTGTAAGACCAGATATACCATATGCTGTAAACAAGAAAAGACGCGCAACACTGAAATCTCGACGTCAATCTCGCCAGATATACAATAACTCTAAGGTTGTTAAGGACTCTGTCCACATAGGCTCCGCTATCAATTCAGATAACCACACCAGCGAGAAGAATAACCCTTGCCGATCACTACTTCCTGACTAGAAAAATGCTCTTTCGAATAACAAATGTGACCCTATATTCAGACCTTAATCAAACAAGTCCTGCTCTACGGCGCGTGGGCATTAAATTTGTCAAAAATGGATAAAGGTGATATTGGCAGTTTTAAGAAAAAAAATTTTCGAGTGATTTCGGTGCGAATAGTCTTTAAATCTGCCCCTGATGAACAGCGCAATAGAGGATAACCGCGACTCAGGCGGCTAACCAACTTGAAACTGGAGGCAGCTAGTTAAAGATCGAAATGACTGGAGACGCTTGTTGGTTGAGATCCGAGTTTACCCCGGATTGTGGCGCCACCTTAAGTAAGTAAGTAAGAATGATCTGGCCAATGCTATTCGACTAAAATTACTAAGGTCTATTAAACTGAATGACATTTTTGTCGCGAACATTTCAGAAAAGGTGGCAATGGTGTGGCTCATTTTTCACATCATGTGTCAGTTTGATTGAAATATTTATTTTTTTTGTAAAAGGAGATAAACGACGTAATGTCAACAGCTTTACATTGGGTGCCATATTTAAACTCTGAGGCACACTCAGCTTAAATCTCTAAATCTTGCATAGAAATATTCCCACAAACTGCAGATTGAAAATAGATTCTTCTAAAAAATCAAAAAATTAAATCCTTTAAAGGCAAGCACATATTTGATGAGTTAACTTTTATCTTCCAAATAGGGTAACCTCCTATGCGTTGACGCTTTTAATTAAATATTGCTATGGCAATGACTTTAATTAGATTTGAAAACCGCTTTACCGCAGATGATGTCACCAAGGAAATCCGGAAATAAATAACTTGAAATAATTAACTGAAATGAAATTTAATGTTGGGTAGTTTACCTAGAAACTTATTGTTATTGGTCTTGTTGGAACGAACAAATTAAAAACTGAAAAATTATGCGAATACCTGACTTTCAGTAGCAGAAATGATGGAGCAATGGTGCATACGTGAAAGTTTGATTTATGAGAATTGTACTAGTGCACTACATTTTAAAATCAGACAATGTTTAAAACGTATATTAAATGTTAGTTCAGTGCAACAAAAAACCCTATGTAGCTATCATTTGCTTTGGGCTTTGCCAGCTCATTCAATATGACTGAGAACCCCTAATTCACTCCACGACTATCAGACGACGAGCGAAACCACACAAAATTGTTACAGCTGGCTTTAGATGCGTTGGCACATTCACCAAAGGGTGAAAATACAATTAGGCTGACCTCTCATAACTGCATTGCAGTGGTAAATTAGTATTGGACGCTTGGTGCTCCATGCTGCCGTCTTGAAAGATACCACCGTCGTTGCTGTTAAGGATCCCTTCATCAATGTTGAATACGTGGTTTACTTGTTCAAATACGATTCGACCCATGGACGTTTCAAGGGAACCGTCTATTATTGCCTATTTGCAAACTTTTTTAAACAGTCATTTGCAGACAACCTATTCGTACCCGACTCCATCTATTTCAAGTATCTTCCCAATTTCTCCATTGGCCCCTCTCTCTCTCAACCTTTTGACACTAGGCTTATCGAAGAAAAGTTACAAAATCTCAATGATGAATTTGTATCCAGTCCAGATGGGCTCCCAGCAATATTTCTAAAAAAGTGTGCCTCCAATCTTTCGCACCCACATTCTTCCCTCTTTCATCTGTCTCTCACACAAGGGGAATTCCCCCAAGTTTGGAAGATCTCTTTCACAACCCCGATTCACAAAAAGGGATCAAAGAATGAAGTAACCAACTACCATCCCATTGCTAAACTTTCTCACATATCTAAAATGTTTGAACGTTTTTTATATGAAGTTCTAAGCTTTCAGTGCAAGTCGCTTATATCACCCATCAGCACGGATTTCTAAAAGGTAGATCAACTGCTACAAACTTAGTTGGATTCGTATCCTTTGCGCTTTCAGCCCAAGAAAATGGCAACGAAATTGACGTTATTGCTACAGATTTCGCTAAGGCCTTCGATAAAATATCACATCAAATGATCCTTTTCTAATTGTCTTCCCTCGATTTTGACCCATATTGTTAAAATGCATATCTTCTTATCTAGAGAACTGTTATTATAGCGTTCGCTTTAGGTCAGTCTTCTCAACCCCGTTTTTAGCTACTTCTGGTGTCCCACAAGGCAGCCATCTGGGTCCCCTCTTTTCCTTTTAACTATAAACGATCTTGAGAGGATTATCAAACACTGCTCCGTATCCATTTACACCGATGACACTAAGTTCTCCAAAACTATTTCTTCACCCCAAGACTCTATTCTCCTTCAAGAAGACATCGATAAGTTTTCCACTTAGTATCTAAAAAATTTCTTTGAGCTTAATGTCTCCAAATCCAAATCTATGACTTTGTCTCGTAAGTCCAATCAATCTCCGTCACGACTTTATTTTCTGCATGACCAACCTGTACCCCAGGTTTCCACATTCACTTGACTTTCGACATCGGACACATCAATAGCACCTTCTGGATAATTTGTCAGGTCAGGTTCATCAACACATCCCAAAAGATCAACTTCATTATCACTCTCTTCATTCATAAATGCAGTATATCTTTCACCTACTGCACTTCTTTCCTCTTCGGTCATTAGTTGGTAGCGTGTACGGTTACTTATCACCAAATCTGCGACATCCCAACCTGAATCTGCTATTGTCTAAGATTCACAAGCGTACAATTACCAATTTCATAGGTGCAGCTTGTATAATTACCAATAACTTTTCAAGAACTAAATTCCGTACTAACATTTTAGACTTTTATATCACAAAAACTTTACAGTAGCGATGCTTTTTTACAAAACGGTAGTCTCAGACTGACTAACTAAAGATAAACACGAGTTATACTGCACATGGTTAGTAAACAACCGGAAGTAGTTATTGCAACCTCCTTCCTCCAAATCATTTTATTGGTCATATGACATAGAAAAGGATGGTACTCGTATATGAAGAAGGACCATAAAAAAATTATTTTATTACCCAATTCATATGTACATGTATCTTTGTTAACCCTTCTCCCTTATTTTCCATAATGTCTTCCCTATAATACATGTAGATTCCTAGGGACCTTGTCGCTAATTACCGTACTAAATGTCTTCAAAATGAAAAAAATGTAGTGGACGCATTGTTTCGCAATAAGTTTTAATCGCTTCAGCATTTTTTTTTTATAGAATACAGTCAGCATCAAGCTTCTCACGCTTGCACAATAAGATTTTTGAGCTTTCAAAAAATCAAAAGGTCCCTAGGGACCTTCTCGCTAATCGGAGGGTTCAGCAAGTTATAGAAAGTGCAACCGCTTCTTAGTTTCGTATATAAGGACACATGATCATATCTTTTTTAGGTTAAATACATACATATCGAGCCATATTATTATATACAATGTTACGATTTCTTCTAGAGTCATAACCCGGACAGCAGAATATCTCAGAGCAATAAAGTTAGATAGCCAAAAGGAGAGTGCTGAGTACCCCATACGGCACGAAGTCCCCCATACACTTTACCGATAGCAGCATTTACGAGTTGGCCAAGTTAAAATCGTATTGAATATCAAACCCCAAAGTCGACATATTCTATCGGGTTTTCTGATAGTTGAATCGGAGGGAGGTGCGATATGTCCAATTTGTTTCTGCATACACATTACAATAGTCGTAGACTTCAGGGCCTTTAGACGTAAGTTATTGTAATACGACCAATCTGAAATCTGCTGAAGATCCTCATTCATCAAGATGATGGCTTTGTTCCTCGATTCAAACGAACGTCTTATAAAGGGTGGGAAAATTCGAGGAAACTGACACTGTTTCTACAGATTGTCAATTTGACAGTTGAAAGTTGAAGTACGTTTTGCCATTTTACGATGAATAGATGAACGCCAGAACAACGCATGCAAATTGTGCAAACTTATTTTGAAAACCTTGGTTCGGTTCGCCAAATTTATAGTGCGCTACGTCCATTTTTCGATATAATTGTCCATCTGAGCAAGTTATTCGGAACACGATGAATCGTTTACACTCTAGTGAATAATACGCATCCCTAAAGACGACAAAAAGTGCGAACAGAAGAAGTTATTGCCGTTGTGGAGCGCAGTGTTAAGGAGAATCCTAATGAGTCCATTCACTATCGTGCACAGCAATTGAAGCTATGCCCATCGCCCATCCACTTTGTGGAACATTTTACGGAAAGATCTTGGCTTAAAAGCTTATAAGATCTAGCTTGTGCAAGAGTTGAAACCGCGTGACCATTATACCTAACCTGGTCGATTTTTTCATTACAAAAGTGGTCCCCACATATCTCACGACTTTAAAAGAATCCTATGATCTCTGCTCAGATCACTCGCCAGTAATTTTAAAATCGGCAGGAGCATAGCAAAAACCGAAAGATCGCCCAGATTGACGAATAACGAAACAAACTTGGATGGTTTCAGAAGAAATTGTAGGGAAAATATTGCTTTAAGAGTTCCATTTACGACGCCGTTGCAAATAGAAGACGAAGTTGACAAGTTCGTGGAAATCAACCAAAGAGCTGCGTGGAACAACACTTCCTTTCAAACAAGAGGAATAAAATACGGAAAGCAAATATACGCGCCCGATATAGAAGGCCTCCTACGAGAAAATAGGAAAGCACGGAGGAGATGGCAGCAATCACGTGCGTCCCCGCATAAATCCTATTTGAACCGCCTATCAAATAAGATAAAGCAAATGCTGCAAGAATATCAGAACCTAATTACCTCGAAGGCCTGACTGTGGACAAGAGCGCCAATTATTCGCTCTGGAAATTATGCACTTGTCACCGTTAAAAGCAGCCAACGGCGAATGAGCAAAAGGATAAAAAGAGAAAGCGAATTTGCTTGCCGACCACTTGGAAGAAACATTCAAACCGTTCGAAGGGCGTCAATTGGCCCAAAAACTTAATCTCAGGACAGGATCCGACAACTAAAATATAAAATCCGTATCACTATCTGAGCTACAGCAAACAATAAAAAATCTAAAAAATAATGAGGCTCCAGGATTCGATTTGATTACAAGCGAAATCCTAAAGGAGCTACCTCGAAAAGCGTTTGTCAAGCTTATCCACATTATAAATGCTTGCATGAGATTTTTATACGTTCCAAGCCAAAGGAAAGTCACAGAAGTCATAATGGTTCCAAAACCGGGGAAATGTCCAAACGACAAAAAATCATACAGACCCATTTTGCTCCAGTCGATAATTTCAAAAGTCTTCGAAATTCTTCTGCTTAAACGTTTAAAACCGATAACTGAAGAAAGACGATTGATCCCGGATCACCAGTTCGGCTTTAGGGTCAAACATTCCACAATCGATTAGGTCTACCGGATAACAAATGTAATTGAAAAGGCGCTAGAGGGAAAAAGATATGTTCAAGCGTTTTTCTCGATGTATCGCAAGCCTTCGACAAGGTATGGCACGAGGGTTTTAAGTATAAGTTACAACAAATTTTACCGAGAGAAATGAATAGAATATTCGAATCTTATCTTGAAAATAGACTGTTTCGGGTTAGATATGGGATTGAATACTCTGAATTCAAGGAAATTCAAGCTGGCGTTCCACAAGGAAGCGTTCTGGGGCCATACCTATTCTTACTGTACACTAGAGAAATACCTCTAGATGAAGAGACTGTGGTAGCCACGTTCGCGGATGACACGGCGATCCTCGCCACAGGACAAACAGTTGAATCCTCGACTGGAAAACTTCAACGATCTCTGAACAAAATATTTGAGTGGACGAAGAGCTGGCGAATCATGCTAAACGAGACTAAGTCAACACACGTCAATTTCACGTACAGAAAGATAAACAAATTACCTTTATTCATCAACTCAAACGAGGCAAAATATTTGGGAATGACCCTAGATGCAAAACTGAAGTGGTAATCACACGTAAAACAGAAACGTGAAGAGCTCGAAATCAAGCTAAGAGAAATAAATTGGCTTATCGGAAGATACTCTAAGCTAAGCACATACAACAGCTGCTTATAAATAAGCAAGTGCTAAAACCTTCGTGGGCTTATGGTATACAACTATAGGCTTAGAGCAATCGTAAATGCTCCATGGTATGTAAGGAATAGCGATATTCACCGCGATCTGGGAATTGCAAGCGTGAAAGACGAAGTAACAAGCTTTGCTCGTAAACTTCGCACTCGCCTTGTGCATCATTGCAACCAGGAAATAATCCGGAGATTGGACGAGACAAATCTTGTGCGGAGACTTCAAAGAACAAAACCATTCGACTTAGCGCCTTAAGGAGAAACCGTATGAAATAACGGTAATAGCAGGTGCCTTCGCTGGGAAGCTACCTATCAAACGCCATAAACTTGCTTGAGCTACTTGTTAAGGAAACTTAGTCGTAGTCTTATAGAAAATGGGAGGTTTTTTAGTGAGTAAGAATCTCACACTACCGTGAGCGCGTGCTTATGGTGGGCGCTGTTATGCCACTGTGGTAGGCAGTACGTGCTCGTGCCATGAAGGTTTTTACCTACCCACGGCGAAAAAAAAAAATATAATAAGAGGCGTCGTAGGATCGATGAATGGGCCGAAAACATGATTCAGCTTGATCCTCATTTTCAACAGAAAATTTCGTTCTCCGATGAGGCCCATTTATGGTTAAATGGATATACAAACAAGCAAAATTGCCGAATTTGGAGTATAGAAAACCCTGTAGAAGCCTTTGTCGAGACTTCCTTACAACCATTACAACTCAATGTTTGGTGTGCTTTGTGGGCTGGTGGGGTCATCGGCCCATATTTCTTTAAGGACGATGCCGTCCAGAATATTACCGTGAACGGAGAGCGCTATAGAAACATGATTTCTGAGAGCTTTGGTTTCAACAAGATGACGCAACATGCTACACGGTGGGCGACATCATAAATTTATTGCGGTAAACATTTGCTGAGCGCATAATTTCGCGTAATGGACCTGTGAACTGCCCTCCATGATCCTGTGATCTCACACCTTTAGATTACTTTCTTTGGGGGCAAATATACCAGAGATAAACCAGAGACGTTGGGCAATTTGTTATTGCTGATAAACGGCCCCATTTGCTCAATAAAGTTGTCGAAAATTGGACTTCACGATTGCGCTTCGTTCGAGCTAGCCGTGGCGCGCATATGCCCGACATCATATTTAAACATTAATTGCATAAAATTGTCTATTAACTAAAGCTAATAATAGACATTAACATTAGCTTCAAGTGTTTTCTTTCATATGGAATTTGTATACCTATTAAAAAAAACACTTGTTGAGAAACGAATAATACTTGTTCATAATTAACATATTTAATGTTTGAATTTGTGTTTGAATTTGTTATTATCTTTTGAGTTTAACTTTTGCCAAACATATTGTTATTACCCTAAGGTTCGAACATATTCCTTATGTTGTTCTTTACCGAGGTTTCCGCACCTGTTTTTTCTAAACATGACCTCATCTTTGCCACTTTTAATTTAGTCACCAGTAACAAACAATCGATTTATACATTCAGGGACTTTAAAAATCTAAATGTGGAGCAACTTGAACAAGACCTTATTTGCCTTGATTGGCATAACGTATTTTTTGAAACATCGGTCGATGCCCAAGTTGAATTTCTCCATCACGTAGTTTTACAGCTCTTCGATAAACATGTTCCTCTAAAAAGGAAAGCTGTCAAATATAATAACATCAAGTGGTTTACCTCTTAAATTGTTGAGCTAAGAAACAAGCGTGATGCGGAATTCAAAAAATGGAAACGATTTCGAATTCCCGAATACTATGACAGCTATCAGTTGTTACGTAACATAGTTAACTCGAAGATTAAAGAAGCCAAACGTCGCTATTATGCTAAGCACTTCGATCATAAACTTCCAACCAAAACACTTTGGACAAACTTACGTGAATTAGGTGTAGGTAGTAACTTGAAGTCCATGGTAGACCAGGTCGATACTAACGAACTAAACAAAGAATTCACTAAAGTTCAATCGAAATTGCGCCCAAATGGAAACAATATTCAAACGCCACACGCTGGCTTATTCGAATTTGGCCGAGTAGAACAAATCGACGTTGCTAGAGCTGTGCTAAAAATTAAATCTAACGCTGTTGGTGTCAATAACATCCACCCAACTTTTATTAAATTAATATTACCCTATATACTTCCAGCTTTAACATATATTTTCAATAATATAATAACAAGATCCACCTTTCCGTATGCTTGGAAGGAAGCTAAGATTATACCAATCCCAAAAAGGAAAGCAGTAGGCAACTCGTCAACTGAATATAGACCTATCGCTATACTTCCATATTTGTCAAAAGTATTTGAAAAAGTAATACACCATGAAATATCAAGTTTTCTTCAACAAGAACAAGTTCATTGCGCCTACCAGTCTGGATTTCGGAAACACGACAGCTGCACATCAGCGTTTCTAAAAGTATCCGACGACATAAGAGTTGCAATAGACAAAAAACAAATCACCCTTATCGCTCTTCTTGATTTTTCTAAGGCCTTTGACACCGTTGATCATGAACTACTTGTATCAAAATTGATGAACTTCTATAATTTCTCTGCATCAGCCGCTAATCTCATACGGTCCTATCTGGTTGAAAGAAAACAAGCAGTTCATGTAAGCAATGCTGTATCAGATTACATTGCAATTTCAGTTGGTGTTCCACAAGGATCCATTTTGGGTCCCCTACTTTTCGCAATTTTTATTAACGACCTTCCTAAAAGCATTAAAAGTTCTAATTTTCACATGTTTGCTGACGATATCCAGCTCTATTTAAGCTTTGAGAATGATCTTATAGATCATGCTGCTTTGAAATTTAATAATGACCTAAAACGTATCCATTGCCGGGCAGATGAAAACCTTCTGCAGCTTAACCCAAGAAAAACGAAGTGTCTTCTCATAAATAGAAACCCCTTATCTTTTATCAACGTTCCTTCAGTATACCTTGGTAATGAACCTATCGAATTTGTAAACAAAGCCAAAAATCTTGGTATTTGGTTCAATACGAAATTAACCTGGAACGACCACGTTTGCTCAGTTGTGGGAAAAATATACGGATGTCTTAGAAATCTCTCCCAAACTCAAAGCTTCACACCAATAAATACGAAGCTTATGTTGGTCAAGGCCGTGCTCATTCCTCTGATAACATATGGCTGCGAAGTTTTTTGTTGCACCGGCGCCTTTGCCAGACGTAAGCTCAACATTGCTTTTAACAATGTTGTGCGATACGTATACGGCCTAAATCGTTTTGCTCATGTGTCGGCTTATACCAAAAATATTCTTGGTTGCACACTTGACCGATATTTTGACTACTGCACAATCAAATATCTACACAGGATCATAATCAACCAACAGCCCCAATACTTATATGATAAACTAAGGTTTTCGCATTCAAGTAGATCTTTAAATTTAATTGTACCTCGTGTTGCTTATCAAGTTACTGAACGACAGTTTTTCGTTCACGCCATTCGCCTTTGGAATTCACTCCCTCTTAATATAAGACGACTCTATAATACAAATAGCTTTAGTGAAACTCTCTTTCGACATATAGCAGACAACTAGCAGGAATACTGAACATAATTTTACTTCATACAAATATTTTATTTAAATTGTTCAAGAAAGCTTATAAATTTATTTTTTTTCTCTCTCTTTGTAGTCAAATTTATTTCAATCAGATGTTAATATTGTTAAGTTTACCTTATTGAGAAAGAATTAGAATTTTAGTTTAATCTTAAATCACTTATTAATTGTATCACATTTATAGCTTAAAGATCTGAATGGTCTATTATAAATGTCGTTGTTATACTGTAATAAAAATACTGAAATACTAAAAGGGAATTTCTTCAAGTTAAAAAAAAGTTGTATTGAGCTGGTCGCAGTCAACATTATCTGGAGCCGATCTCTCGAATTGTTTGCATCTCTGACGAACACATCCCAAATTTTCCACTGTAGAAGGCCCGCTTTGAAGCTTTGGTTGTGTATACTATTTTATATTGCGTAGTGAGCGATATCTATCAAAGAGTTTACCAATTCTATATTTTTTCCAGCTTGGGGTGATTAACGCCAGGGGTTTGATGGTCTTTATTTTTGCGGGAAGATGTTCTTTTGGTCATCAACTGAAGGCATTTGGTAAATGCGACCCCACTTTATCGTGCAAATATTTTGTTGAAGTGCATAATAGTTTATGTTGCGAAAGTCTCTAAACGTTATCGTAGATTCAGTTCATTGAATATCGAATTGGTATGATAGAAGAAGTAGGTCATATTTTCTTAGTCAATCTGATTAATTCATATTGTGGTTCATCTCGAACGACAATGGCCATACATAAATCGTAAAACTCCAACAATATAAAGTTATCTAAATGCCAGGAATAGTATTGTACTCGTAGATATAAAAAGGACTAATTAAATCCCGTGTTCTAGTGGAAGCCTTGTTCGAGCTTATGTTCAGTATGAACGAGTATGACTGCATAAAATGCCTCCAAAAGTTTGGCCTCACCACCTCACCGCTCTATAGCTGTGTCATTTCGAGGATTCGTAGTTATACATTCGTAAACAAAGCTCGATTAATCAATTTCTCATTAGTGAGGGTGGTCTTTCCCGGAAAGGAATTCACCCACCATTAACCAATTGCCACCAATTGAGGCGATATGGCATCAAAAAACCAATTCAAGTTCATTTTAGTAGCCGATTTTTCCTGCCATCAACTTATCAGGAGCCCTGCAAATGGGCCTATCTCACAATCATCTTTTTTTCCCGGGGAGGAAAAAACGATTCAGGTCTTAAACTCTCACACCCGTAGTATTTTTGACCATTTAACCGGAAAGTCGTTCTAAACCTCAAAGGCAGGTGAACCAATTTCAGAAACGATTTGAAGGCAGCCCACATGCAATATCGTTGAATTGTGCATACAAATTCAATGGGTTGCGCAATTTTCTCTCTACAAATTGGAAACTTCTGCATATCAAAGCCGGCAAGAAAAAGTCTTGTGCTCAAAGGAAGTAGGAAATGCCATTACCCTCGCATATGGGCGCTGAAATGTTGTATTATTTGCACGTCGAATATGTACCTACGTGGTATGTTGAAAAGTTACTTACGGTGACAGAACACGTATCAACATAACTTTGAGTGCGGCATAATTGACTGTTCAGCACATCCCTTCCAACGTAATAAAGCTGAAATGTATGAAAGGATATTAGTGTATCACAATCCGAGGACAAGTTTCTATCTGAGTTGAATTCCGATGTAGAGACTTGTTGGGAACAAATAAATTTTTTTTGAATTTGATGTTGGCGCTGACCTGGCGAAAAGGAGAAATGTAAAATAAAAATGCTTCAGCTGAATAAAGAAAGAAAACGATTTATTATTTGAGAACTGTCGCCGATGGGGGTTGAACACAGACTGACTGTGACTTTGACATTTGGTACTAACATTCCGCCCGCCTTGGAACGAATTGAAATTTTTTTTCAAAAAAGCAGTGAATAGCTACATTAGTAGATAAATATAAATGTTTGTTTTACGAAGTTTGAAACATAACATCATTTGCGGTTAGAAGTGGAGATATCTTCACGATAGGACGAGGTAGGATTCCATCAGCTGTCTTTAGTGTTACGACTCTTACATTACCGTCTGCTCCGGGATGAATGTCAATAATCCTTCTTAACTTCCATTTGGTCGGAGGTAGCTTCTCATTACGAATCACCACCAGATCACCCAGATTGACGTTACAGCTCACACGGGTCCACTTCGAACTCTGTTGAAGTTGTAATAAATACTCTGAACTCCACCTTCTCCAGAAATGCTGTCTCATGTTCGTGATAAGATACCATCTGCTTGTCAGGTTTCCCAATGTTCGGCGTGGGAGAAATTTTTCGCGCTTCACTGCGGCTTCCCAGTACCCACCCATGTGCGGTGATGCTGGAGGGTTGAAATGTCAGATGGTACCGTCATCACTAAGATACTTGGCTAACTGTTCATCCCTGATGGCATTCTTGAGTAAATCGTTAAGCTCCTTTTCAGCACCAACAAAATTGATGCCATTGTCGCTGTACAGCTCCTTACAATGGCCACGGCGAGATACGAATCGTTTGAAGACTGCGGTGAAAGTAGCTGCTGATAGATCACTTGCAAGTTCCAAATGCATGGCTCCAGTCGCCATACAAATGAATACGAATGTGTACCCACGACCTTTAGAAAAACTGAGATTTATAGGTCCTGCAAAATCCACACCACTACGTAGAAAAGGTCGACATGCAATCACACGAGACGTTGGTAAATCACCCATTAATTGTTGCTGGATCACGCGGGAGTGTCTTCTACATTTTACACACGATCTGGAAATTTTGCGTAGTATCTTGCGTGCGCCGATAACCCAAAAGCGATTTTGAAGCATAGCATACATAGCTTGAGGTCCTGCATGTAGAGTTATGCGATGTATGTCTTCACAAATGAGGATGATGAGCCTTGAAGATGTTGGCAGCAGGAAGGGGTGTTTTTTATCTTGTTGCAGTGAGGTATTACGCAGTCTTCCACGCACTCTGAGCAATTCTTTTTTGTATATAAACGGCTGTAGTCTCAGAAGTTTACTATGGTGGCTTACCGGTTTATTAGATAATAGGAGTTGAATATCGTTGGTGAAGAAATGGCGTTGGATGAGTTTTATCCAGAAGGAGAACGCTTCGTCCAATTCAGAAAGAGCTGTTGCGGACCTTCCCACCAGAGTGAATGGTCAAATAGGTATTGTGGTAGAATTCCGCGCGTAGCACAGTCTGCAGGGTTTTGCGAAGATTGAACATGGAACCAGTTGTATACAGGTATGGTTTCTTGGATTTGAGATACACGATTCGCAACGAATGTACACCATTTGCACCATTTGTACACAGATGAATCTGTCCATCCAAATATGTTGCGGATAGGGTACTGCAGCGACGACATGACTTGAGTTATTAGCTGTGCTAACAAGGCAGCGCCTTGTAGAGACAACATCGTTTGTTTTAGTGGATCAACTCTAGCTCTTGCCGTGAGCAAATTAACGGTGATCTTTCCATCGGGAGTTGTTGTGCCGACGTATACGACAGCGGCATATGCTGCTTGGGATGCGTCTGCAAAGAAGTGCAAGTCAGATGCAGCATTCGGGCCACCAATACCGATCCACTTCGACACTTTAATTGCTGCGAGGCTCGTGATATGGTCCCTGTAATTTAGTCACTGGCTTTTCATATCGCTTGGTACAGCTTCATCCCAATTAACTTTGGGAGTCCAAAGGCGTTGGAAAAGCATTTTGGGGATGATAGTGCTAGGAGAAAGCAAGCCTAGACGATCGAACAGCTTACAGGCATTTGAAAGAAGTAAGCGTTTAGTTAAATTTGCGATATCTATTTCATAAACCTGAAAAAGTAAAAGTTAGATTGTCGAGGAGCGGTTCCCATTGGAGTCCTAACGTTCGGACGCTATCCGTTCCGGAAAAATTAAAAAAAGGTGTGTGACTTCACGTTCATCTTCTGGTACACCACAAATAACGCGAGGAGAGTTTTGAATTTGAGTCCCAAGAAATGATTAAGCAAAGAAATATTTATTAGCAGTTCTCTCCGTGTGTGTTTTTGGCCATTTTTCTCTTGCAGGTATCGAATTTGTAATTGATGAAACACCAGTCAACCCGTTTGCAGCATCGGCGTTTATGGTCTGTTGTAAGGTTAGGTCTATAGCTGACATTGAAAAATTCCTTTTAGTTCTCTTGACCCCAAATCCGCATTTTTTAATAAATTCCAAGAGATCAGGGTGAGTTTTAGTTTTAAGTACACAAAGATAAAGTCTTTTGTTATCACAAATTGATTTCTGGCATACTATTAGCGCGTCTTGCAGGCAGAAGGCCGCATGCAAAACGTCTTGGACCACCATATTTATTATCTGGACGCTTAACTCTACATTTTGAAATGATGGTAAAGTTGTTATACCAATTATTTGTGCTTTCGAGAAAACTGCATTTTTGATATAGTATTACTCACCATTGCCCCCACTAGAGCATGCACGACGCTAACATTTAAAAATAACTACTTAAGATCTATCTAGTTATACAAATTATTTTTTGTTATCATTCACACCCAAAAATGACTGTGGGCTCTCGGTCTATAAGGAAAATGGTGAAGAAGAACTAGTTTGCAGGTGCAGTCCGTCAGTTGATAGAAAACATGAAGGAATCTTAAATTTTGAGGGAAGGTGTTAAGGAAAAGAGGGTTGTAAAGAGATGAGCAAACCCTAAAAACTAAGTATAATAATGAGAGGTTGAGACGGTTTAGATATCGAGATACCCGTAAGAAAGGTAGTTCTAGGAGTGACCTTGAAGAGTAAATGTAAAGAAACATGAATGACGTTCTCAAGCATGGGGCGAAATAAGGCAATGTAGAAAGATCTGGTCACGCAAGGAAAAATTCTCTGGATCATCGTTTGATAAAGCGAAAATATTTGGCTTTAAGTATAACCTTATCAATATGCAAACGAAAATTAAGCTCCCTGACGTACACAATGCATATATCGCAGAGAGATTCAACTAGGGGTACATGTTGACAGTAGAAAAGGTAAAGTCAGGGAACAGTATGGTTGCACTTATGTGATAATGTGCTCATGGTACCTTACCATTGGGCAACGTTGAGCTCTATGAAATCTTTCAAGAACCTAATAAAAAACCTCTGAAGGTCATCTTAAGGAAGTAGCTCTGATTTATTTAGAATCATCCGCGTAGAGCAAGAAGGAGAATAAACCTATTCGGATCGCACATGCCTGTAGTGGCCAAAAAAGGGACTGAAAGGCGCATCTAAAACTGACACTGGTTCCAAGGTAAGACCATCTACATTTTAATAATATGAGTTAAAGACCGAGAAGACAATTCAAAGGCATTAGTGATATCAGTTACAAAACGGAAAATAGGAGATTTGTACTTAAAACTTAAGGCATCGTGTTAAATAGGTTAGCAGTCGGACTTTGGTTTTTCTTTCTGTCGGAATAGAGCAGTCAGAAAAGTAGGCAATCCATTGAACTCCTTTCATTTTTTTTACTTGAATTTCTCCGTGTTTCGAACAAAGATGAGTATGCTCTTCAATGACAAAGTGTCTACAGTACCAGCACTCACCCAGCAGTGCCAAGAACCTGCAGCATTATGCAAACGTAAGCCAGACGTTCACAGAGGTAGTGCTCTGCCGTGTGGTGACCCGTCGCGACCTCAAAAAGCATCCTGCAGGCTTTCCTACTGGGGGTAGCAGAGAAGCCGCTGGCCTCTTAGAGACGTCGGTGTTTTGGAATCATAAATCATTCTTCGTTTATTCATCATCGCCATTAACTCACTGTACTGTGCATCATAGAATCTACGTCATAACCCATCTGACCATCCCAATGCAGTTTGTGGCTACAATAATTACTACGCTGGCCATCACGCGATCACACCAACTGCACACGCCATATGAAGATTCTGTGTGTATGGGTGCTTTGTGTGTGGTGAGTTTCTCAATTGACTGGTCTGATGGTACTTAACCATCGATACACAGTGCACTCGTTATTTGGACATCAACTAAATAAAATCGTTTCATTCAAATCTGAAGATAGTTTGTTTTATTTCGATTGAACTATTCAAAAACAGTCGGGAATCATTCATTTGGTCTGTCGGCATCTGTGAAAGTCACGCCATTGTCCTAACGTACATTCAGGTCCTAATAAACTGTTTTTTGCCGAAACCATTCCTGGGCACAGAGAAAGTTGATTTGTTGTAAAAAAAAAAACCAAAGATCGCTTAACTTTAAACGGAAATTGACCTTGAGCGTGCAGTCCATGTCATGAATATCAAGGTGAGAGATATTCATTAGTGCGTCTAGAGTTACTATAATTGCTTACTTCAGTTTTTATTTGGAATTAGAAGGAAGGGAGAGAGCAAGTTTAGAAGAAGTCTTTTTAAGGAATACATTTGGGAGACCATCTGAACCCGGTACGAACTCATCAACAAGTTGTACTAGCTGTTTCGGAGAACTTATTTTCGTTCTCTAAACTTAATTAAATTCTTAATCAACTTGTCGATGGCGACAATGGCGATGTAAAAACATATACCAAAGTACTCGTACATACATATATTGAATTATAACGCCGTCTCTTGTGCTTATCTTTTAAGAAGCGAAGTTTATTACTTCTATTTACAAATATCCTGAGTTATATACTAGTTTATACAATGAAGGTCGTAGGAAAGCCAAACGGGATTTGGTGCGGGATTGGCTTGGCATGATCATGTTGTTTGAGCGTGGCATCCATACGATACCGTGACTTCATTACATTGGAGTCGTCATAGGAACGTTAGTTTTAAAGTTTTGTGTGCAACTTTCTGGAACGCACATACATATAGATATGCGAGTATGCATGGGTGGTATTCGCATATGTGTCATTCGGCTGCCAATATTGTAGACCATAGGTGAACAAACCTCGATGGCAAACTCTACTGATACTTTTGCAAACCCTTAACTTTCGCACAAACACACTGTAAGTTAATTACCAACCCATTGAATTGTACAATCTCTATAACCTGCCAGAATTTGCTAGAATTAGAGCATTATGACCTGTTGTTGTCCGCAGATATTTCAGACCATAAGGACTTTTCGGAAGCAGATATCTTCAATAGATCAAGTTTCACACTGGAATTGTTGGACGGAAGGCGAATGAATTGGACGAATTCTTCCTCTGACACTTGGGTTTCAGCTAATTTTTTGATTCTTGGAACGATTATTTCAAGTGAATCGCTAAGACGCCCAGAATTGTGCTATCTAGTTCATCTGCCATTTTTATCTAGGACTACGCTTTGTTTTTGTTGTAAGCGATTTGTGGCCCGTCAGCACGGAAAAATCTTGCTCTTCAATAAAATTCCTAAAAGGTTGTATTGCTATGTAAATAGACAGCAACTGACTATCGAATGCAGAGTGTTGACATTGTGTAGGGGACAGCTTCTAGCTATAAAAGACGATTGGTTCCCAGATGTCTCCTTTCAGCTGTTGGATTACTGCCCCAATGGCAGTGTTAGATGCATCTGTTGTGATACTGAGTTTTGCATTTTATTCTGGGTGAACAAGGAGTGTTGCATCAGCAAGTTGTCATTTTGCTTTTTTAAGTGCTTCTTGGCACTCCGAAGGCCAAGTGAAAACTTTTAAACTAGTGTTACTATTGGAAAATTTTGTTAATTGGTCATAGATAGGAGCGTAGGTACTTGCTAAGTACGCTGGTAATAGTTCACCATTCCAATGAAATGTGCAGATTTGATAGATTTGAGTTAGTAGGGGAAGGTCGTGTACCTCGGAACGATTTCAATGATCAAGCATTTTTCTCTTTTACTTCTTAACCTGTGCTAAAAAAAAGAATTCACGCAGCAACAAAAACATATTATCTCCCTAAAAAAGGTTTGAACTTATTGTTGAAGTGCATAGTTTTTAAATAAAACATTAAAATTAATTAAGTTTGCCATCAAACTTGTGTACCTTGGTACGGTTGAGATAAAAGTCTCAGATCTTTAGAAAACAAACATAACTCCAGCTTTATTATTTAAAATTAAGTTAAAAACAAAACAACAAAAAATAAAAAATTAGTAAAAATAAATTGTAGAAATTCAGGTTGACTTACACAAGAAAATTTCGTTCTTAAACCTTCTTGCCTCTTGCTAACTGGAAAATTTCTTCGATGGTAATTTCATCATCACCGCTGAAGTCCTCGTCGCTCCTATTTTCTATTGGCGTGGTGTTTGCTTTCGCATGTCTGAATTTAGGAATTCGTGGAATCACCGGCAGCTCAAAAGTTTCATCATCGTCTGAGGACTCGTTCAAAACTTTTTTCTTCGCTGAATTTGGCTTTTTAGTGGTCTTGACTTTCGAGCTTCCTGTAGCAATTTCTTCCTTCTCAGGAGTGTCCGTAAGAATCCTAGTTCTTCCCCTCTTTCTTCCACGTGCAATAGGATCCTTTCTTAGTGCAGCTTTTGGAAATAGCCTTATTTGCTCTGGTGATACGAAATTTATCGAAGGAACCAATACTGCAGAGGTCGCTGTGGATGTTCCTGGTCTTTGTTCATCTGCAATTACAAGGTCATTTGCATTTTCGGTGGGCATAGCAGCTGGTTTTTCAGGACATGGTCGATCCGTTACGAAGCTACTAAGGAATTCATCTTCGTTGAAAATATCGTGATTGAAGGGATATATTCCTGTTACTTCAAATCCTTTAACGATGTTTTGCTGATTGAATGCTTTCGGATAAGCCTGGCCGACAATTTGTGCTACATTGTAAATTGACATTGGTTTTCCTGGGTTGTTCAGCATCCATTCACTTGCGGCTTTGTTGTAGTAAGTTTTATACGGTCCAAATACCGTTCTATCCAGAGACTGCATTTTGTGGGAAGTATGCGGCGGCAGAGTCAAAAGAACAACTCCATGTTTTCTGGCGAGATCAATGGCCTGCAGAGATATGTGGCTATCATGGTTGTCCATTATAAGCAAAACTTTTTCATCTGGTGTTGGCTTTGAATGTGCTATAAAATGTACGAAGAACTCAATAAACAGTTGCTCGTTTGACCAGCCGGAAGGATTAGCACCACCAATACACCCTGCTGGAGCACCCTTAAGCATATGTTCCTTGAAATGAACTCTGGGGAATATCAACATCGGCGGAACATGATTTCCTATTGCATTAATAGCCGCGACCATAGTGACATTTATTCCTCTTTCTCCCGAGGGCATGCTTCCTATTTGTTTTTCACCTTTGGCAGCTAAAACTTTCGGTGGGACGTGAACCGTTGAATTTCCAGTTTCGTCAAGATTGTAAATTCTACTTGGGTAAAATTTAAAACGAGAATAGCAATCTTCCAAATTGGTAAAAAATTGTCCCACATTGCAGCGGTTAAAACTGGTTGATCTAGAAAGACTGGTCGACTCTGGCTTTCTGAGTGATAAAGTTTGGTGCCGTTTGAGAAAGCCAATCATCCACTCTTTGCCAGCTGCTTCGTTCTTTATCCACGACTCCGGAAGAATTTTTCCATTTGCTTTTGCAAAACTAAAGGCCAATTTGGTTGTATCAATTTTCGATAATCCATACTGCAGCTTTGCTGCTGTGGTAAGGTATTCAACCAAGGCAAGTTCTTCTTCATCATTAAGCACTTTTTTGTGTGCAATTTCTGAATGGTATTTGAACGTTGCATCGCCAGATTTCCGATGCATTTGAAGATGACGAAACAAAGTTGTTTTGGAAATACCGTGGTCTTTTGCAGCTCTGCCGATTTTTTCCTTATTGTAGAGAACATCGTTGATAGCTTCCTGTAAGGCATTTTCATCCAAAGGAGTTCTTTTAACACCTTCCTTGCTGCGAGGCATATTCAGACTGCGGCAATAAAAAAAAAAACGTAGATGAGTCATGGCGAAATAAAATCTCATTTTGTTTTTAGTAATGTGATTGTACCTTGGAACGGTCCAAGGTACAATTCAAGTGCCGTTCCAAGGTACAAAACATCGATATTTCTTCTTTAATCACTTTAATCTTTTAAATTCGCACTAAATCGGGCTTACCGTTTCTTATTCACCAACACAATACTATGCCTTATTCACTAAAAGCGCAATAATTCGATTCCAGCTGCTCTCAGTTGTACTACACGTTTCCCAAAAATGGTTGAAAAAAAACTTTTAGTGTGCGAAAACCGGATTTTCTTGTTTTTTTGCACGTCCGTCGCTAACCCAGTATGATGACAGAACGAAACAAGCTGCAACATGAATGCCCTTCAGACGTTGTGGAACCTTTTTCTTAGAATAAGATAAAAATTAAAAAAACAGCAATCGTTCCGAGGTACAATCGTTCCAAGGTACATGACTTTCCCCTATTATTGTAGTAGTGTGAGATTCTTACTCGCTAAAAACATCGAGGAACTTATGTCTCAGTTCCTTTCTGAGTTCAGAAAAGCAACGGTGTCATTGCCTTTTTCCTACCAGCGGAGTTATAATGTCAATGTCAATGTCAGCGTCAGCGTACACTAGCAGCTGCAGAGACAATGAAATATTGCACCTATTATAGTGCCTGTGAGTTTCGCACAAATCACTGTTACCTTGTCGATCTCCTGTTTTTACCTTTAATTACCACGAGAGTTTTATAACTGACTTTTATAGAGCAGAGAGCGTTTTCCATTGTCATACTACACAGGTGGTCGGTATCGATTTGGTGGATGGACTTAACAGGCCTCAATCGAGACTGATAAGGACCTACTAGATTTTTGATATGCTTGAAACGCTGTCTTTCTTTTAGCGGATCAGACAAACGACCAATTTTTACAAATGGATTTGTGCATGGTTACTACCAAGCCAATACCAGCTCCCTTAAACAGTCTTACAGGTAGTCCGTCTGATACTGCAGTCGTGTTGATCTTTAGCTTATATCTTGCCATCCAGACTTCTTTGCGGTTTGGTGGACGTAGTTGTTGTCGATCATCGTCGACGTTAAATACTTTATTCTGTCTAACACCGGAGTGTTGTCTGTGTTGATTGTAGCTTTTTGGCATCCACTTTCTTCATAGTACATTTTCCATGCTCAGTCGTCCCAGATATTTTCATTTCCACATTGGCCAAAGCAAGGTAGTGGTCTGACTTAATTTTGACTCCTCTAAACGTTTTGCCATCCAAAAAATTAGAGGTAATACAGCTGCGTTAATTGCAATGTAATACAAGGTTGCGCAAAATTAATCACCCTGTCGGAAGATGGTATTTTTGCAAATGGAGTCGTACGTCAATCATATTTGACATTTGTGAACTAGACAGTTGCAGTATACAAAAAGATAAGCAATGGAGCGCTATACTCCGCACGAGCGTGGAATAATTGTGTCGATGTTTTTGACCAATAATCGGTCGGTGGTGTTAGCGCAGCGCGAATTTCGACATCGATTTCCTAATCGTATCGCTCCAACTGGGCAAACATTCCGGCACTTAGCTACTCGACTCGAACAGAGTGGAACCACAGGAGAACATGCAGGGCGTGGCCGCCACCGAACTGGTCGTTCGGCCGAGGATATCGCGGCTGTGGCTGCCGAAGTCGCTGAGAACAAAGAAACATCAACCAGACGACGGGCCACGTCAGGGGGCATCAGCTTACAGACCCTACAGCAAATTTTAGTGAAAGACTTATTCACATGTTCGCTTACAAAGTGCAAACAGTGCATCAGTTAATGCCTCCCGACCGTCAATCGAGTGTGATTTACTTTAAAGACATCCTAAATCTCAACAACGAAGAGGACGATTTTGTATCGAAAATCATCATGAGCGACGAAACGCATTTATACTTAAGCGGTTACGTCAATAAGCAAAATCTTCGTTTCTGTGGCGCTGAAATCCGCTTGTTATGCACGAAGAGCCATGACATCTATTCAAAGGCACTGTGTGGTGCGGCGTTCACGTGAGAGTAGTGATTTTTTTTTTGAGAACGCCATCGACAATACGGTCACTGTTCACTGACTTCTTACTGCCGGAATTCGATAAGCAGGGGTTGATGAACATGTGGTCTCAACAATATGGTGATACCGCACACACAGCACGAGTCACACTGGATATTCTGAAGGAAACGTTTCCTGGTCGTGTAATCTCCCGTTTTGTCTATTTGGCACGCCCAGCTAGATTGCCGGATTTAACTATACCAGACTTCTTATTTTGGGTCTATTTGAAGTCGCGGGTTTATGCGAGTAAGCCTTAACCAATCGCAGCCCTTAAGAATAATATTCGACAGGAATGCGAACAGTTATCACCGAAAATCTTGCGAAAAGTCATGGAAATGCGATAAAACGGGCACAAATGTGTATCAACACTGGCGGCAGCTACTTGGCGGATCTCATCTTTTCCACTTAACAGAAACAATCGTAAAGGCCCAAATAAAGATTTCCATCACTCCAAATCATTTTTTTTTGTTTAGTAAAAAAGTAATTCAAAAACAAAATTGGATGGCTAATGTTGCGCCATCATAATCTGGTTGACGGTTTTTTGATCAGGTGAGTGTCAGGTCCATTTGTTAGATATTATGATTTGGGAAAAGCTAATCAGCTCTGATGACATTTTGGCCCGTTGTAATGTCGATTAGCATGAACCAAGTGTCACCAAAGATGATTTTAAAGTCGTGTTGTAGAAATTCTTCATAGGCCTAGCGGTGAAGCGTCTAGGTCTAGCGGAGTTGGTGACGGTGTTCTCAGATAAGCTAAATCCAAGTTTCTTCTGCTGTCTTCCAAATCACTGTAGCGTGTTTCGGGCGGATATTTTGGTGATTAAAGCAGTTCTGTCCTTGGTGAAGAAAAACGTGATATCTGTAAAGGATATCCGAATCTATTCGGATGGAGTCAGTCTCATTGAATTCTAACCGCCCATGAATGCCGATCGGTTCTTTCGGAGTTCAACCTGAGTTCAATTGTAGTGCCGACGAACTCGCCAAAATTGGAACCACTCTACCTATTCTACCGGGAAAGGGTAGAATAGGTGCACCAATCGCTACATGCAAATCAATATTAAAGCTGGATAATAATTAAAGGACAGACCTTAGGTGCGCTATGGGAGCAACATGAATCTGAATCACTCTAAGAGTCTGATCCTCCCAAATAGGAAACATCTCAGCGCCATCATAGGTGTCATCACTGGACACTGCCTCATAGGCAAGCACGCAAGAAGGTTTGGCACTTTTACAAACGATTTCTGTAGCAACTGCATGGACGAGGAGAAAGAGGAGACAATCCTCCACTTACTCTGTGCATGTCCAGCTCTCTCCCAGAGAAGAAAACTTCACTCAGGAGTTTTCTTCTACAATGACTTAAACGGTCCAAAGAATATAGACGCTAACAGTCTCCTAAGCTTCATCATAAGCTCAAACTGGTACCATGAGCAAGAGGATCATAGATCCAAGTATTAAAGTAGTACCGGCCTCGGGTTTTGTTTTGTTTGAGGTATTGTCCATAATGTGGTCCCACAAGTAGCCAGGAAAGGGTGGTCCTTCTGTACAGAGATCAGCCGTATACAGATGCCGTTCGTGACTGATTGACTATTTTTGGAGATGCTGGGCCCTCAGCCAGGCTGATCTTCGGCACGGGTCGTATGACACCTTGATGGTTATAGCATACTTCACAGGAAGATTAAACAAATGACCGCTAGCATCTTGCATCTGAAAGTAAGTAGTAAAAACGCAGGATTTCTGATCGTCCGTGTTAGCATTTTATTTTTATTTACTGCCATGAAGAAAGATTCGATCTTTTAACAGATGTCGGAACGCATGCTTAAATTTTCCAACAAATTACAAAGCCATGCTATTAATCGGTGTGTGCTAATGGACAGCGTTGTGGTTCTATTGCTACAAACCAAAGATATATCAGGGACTGGTTTTTTCCGAAAGTTCTTTTTAATTGTACGACATATCAGTTCTAAGTGGCAGACGTCCCATTTGTAGCTTCGTTTGAAAATTCGCAGCTATGTAGCTTTTGAAATGAGATATCGTGCAAATGGCTAGTATCCACTGTCCAAACCATAAGTAGACGTTTAACGTTGTTAATGGAAAGTTGAATGTTGAAAGAAATGTCAAACATAAGTATCCGATCACTTAAAGGCCCTCCTTCATTTCGCATAATCCGCCCAACTAAATGGCATACGCCAAATTCTCAAACTTGTAGTACAATTACACTTTGGCTAACTACATGCTATTTGGCCTCAATCAATTTAATGATTTTATCCCATTCGGTTTCCGTTAACAGGATAAATATTCAATAGCACGAACATGTTCGCCTACCGCACAATAATCGAGCGTCCATAGCATTTAATTTCAATTTCAACATCCTGTGGTCGAATTTTCTCAACCAGGGAACGCTCTTCACTTGGCCAAAGCCACAGAAAACCAAACGCATAAAAGAGTGTATTGCAAAATATTTAAAAGTTTTCATTGAGATCATTGGTGCAGTGAAGTATACACACTTCCAACGCTGCAAGCATATATCTGTATACCCATAATGTGGCATTTTACAGTATCTAGAACTGGGAAAAGGAAGTCATTTAACATTTCCAGGCATTCAGCTCAAGTGCGTGCTTGTGTTTAATTAATTAAAAACATTTGAATTGAACGTATCCATGTACGTTGTCTTTGGAAATGATAGCCAAAAAGAAGGCGCATCCTATGTAAAAGATACCCTAAGGACTGATATTGATTTGTGAGCCAACGTGCAGGTAGTAGGTAGTAGCATTGTGAATTCCCTTGAACTGCTCAGTAAACTTGCGCACTTTTCAGTAGTAAAAAACCAAGCTCAACAGTTTTCTCTGGCATAGTATGGCATTTTGTGAATGTCCTTGTGTCGTAAATAAATTACCGTCATCACCATGAACTTGAATGAAAAAGGTCTGTTTATGTCTGGTATGTACATATTTGCATTATACGTATTCGTATTTCAAGGACAACATTAATATTCCTCCCAGGAACATCCATCACATTCACGTATGGGCTAAGGAGTTAGTGAGGTGTGCAATTTACAAATGACACTTGTGTCAGGAATTAGTGCTTGCGTTAGGTGTCGATATCCAAAGGATTAATTAACACTTCATAGCATTACAGTTACCCCTGTAAGGATAATTCAAAACAGAATTCTCTTTGATCAATCATTGGCGGCTGATAGTGAGAGATTTAGGTCTTAAGCATGCTGTTCAAAAGTACCCTTGGGAACTTGTTAATTCCAAAATCCATGGGTTTTGCGGTGCGTAATTACCTTTTGATATTCCCTTTTATGGAGAATAAATTGCTCAGTCATTTGATGTTATTACTTTCGATTGACGAAGGCCATAAGATCCTCATTATAAAGGTTTATCCAGTTAAAAAACCGAGACTGCTGATACCGATTTGAGCAGCCTAACTAGTTCAATCTGCGTTAGTTTTGGCGAGCCTCTGTTAATAACTGGGTTAATAAATAAACATGATGTAAAATAACACGTTTTGGTTGATTTGGAAGATACAAATATATGCCTCTTACATAGATACTGATACTCAATACCCAATGTCTTGTCAAACTTTGATGCAAACAACTAGAAGTCATGAGAATTTATATTTGTCCAAGGAGTTCCACAAGAGACCTGTGCCTGCCCGACAGTGTAAAAGGTACTACTGTTGATATTGATGGCCATTGATCTTGGAGCTAGAGCTTTTTTGGAAAGGACAGTCGGTAAATATAGCTTGCGCCACAACATGTTCTTACTGGCTTATTGGCATTTTTTATGGGACTTGGCGATCTCTTAATCAATCTATCATAAATCAGGTTAAACTCATTGCAATTGACACAGAATGCGCCTCCAGTATTCTGAATATACGTACCTTCAGAGAGGACTTCATTAACTATAACTACGAACTACTACCTAGTTGGGGTCAAGCTACGAATGTTAATAACGCTGACGCCGCGCAAAAAAGACATATTGCATAAAATCACCAGGGCCTTTCTCGACCTCCTCCGTCCGCAGCATCTTGTCCCGTAGTGGCAAAGCTTCACCCAACAGTCACTTAGAAAATAGTGGTTGGACGATGAATGCCTCTTGAAATCTGCAGAGAAATAGAGAGTATATAGAGCGGTGCCGAAAAGGTCGTGAGATCAACGAGTAAAAAGGGCACAAAAAGCATAAGATCGAAGAAGCTGGGAGATTCTAGATTAGGAAACCTGTTTGTAAATTTTACCAGAAAGTGGAACAAACATGCCAATCAAACAAAGTATGAATGGAGCGTTCAAGTATGAAAAAGTCAACCTAAATTAGATACAGTAGATTCGCTGTGAGCGCTAAGGATATGAGGACCATATGAGCAGACTGATAAACAGCGATAATGATTGACATTACCCTGTTGGGCAGAACGACTCATTCACCAAATATTTAACATTCCTACCTCTTACCATCGCCAACTTTTTTGCTGCATTTTTTAAACAATCATTTGCCAACAACTCCTTTATACCAGATCCTGCTTAATTCAATGACCTACCAAATTTTTTAAGAAATTCAGTTAAAGATGAATTTTTACCTGGTGCAAATGCTCTTCAAATCTTTTTCTCCCCCTGTCCTACCTATTTCGTCGGGAGAATATTCCCAGATTTGGAAGACTGCTTTTTATAATCCCGATACACAATAAGGGAACTAAGCATCACACCTATACCATTTTGTACGAAGCCTTAAGCTTTAAGTCCAGGTATTTTATTTCACCTAGAAAACATGGTTTTCTATAAGACAGATCAACTACCACAAACCTAGTTGAATTCGTGTCTGTTGCTTTCACAGACTTAGAAAGAAATCGATGTTATCGCAACCGATTTGGTAAAGTGTCTCATCAACTGATCCTCTTCAAATTGTCTGCCCCCAACTTTGAACCTCTTTTATTAAAATGAATTTCTTCTTACCTGGTAGACCGATATTATAGTGTTCGGTTTAGATCAGCCCTTTCTGTTCCATTCCTGGCCTCATCTGAAGCTCTCTCCACCTTTAATGAGAGGTTCATTAAACACTCCTTTCTCTCCCTTTATGTTGACGACACAAAACCTCTCCGTTTTTTTATTTCAATCTGAGCACTAATCGTCTCAAACCAGATTACCTTGGTTCCTAGCTCTTAAGTCCTTCTGTTAGTTTTTAAGTTAAATTAAGCTTGTATTCAGCCAAATAAATGAAGGACTTAGTACCCATCAAAATTAAAGAAAAATGAATCTAACTGAATGATGGAAGGTAATAATTTCCGACTTAGACGAACATACGAGTACGTCCAGCAAGGCTTACAGAATTAACAGTATAGCTACTGAGTTGTTTAAGACGATAAGAGATGAGCTGTCGTCGAGAAAGAACACACAACACTAAACGTCGCAAAGGGCAGATATAGCTTAGAAGCAATCAGGCACCCAGTCTCTACCCAGGCTCCTCAATTAATACAATATAAATAACGACATCACCTTAGAAATCGCTGGAAGAGTAATTCTTGCTAATCGCGGCGTTTTTTGGGTTCATAAGGCAATTGAGACATCCCTTCACCTTTATTATTATTATTATTATTATTATTACTGTCCAGGGTCGACCCCGGACAATCTTATGAAGCTTATTAACAAGCAAAAACTTAAAGCTACTAAAGCCGATGTTAAGGGAGTGGTATATTGAGCAGTGCTTTTTTATTTCATATTTGCTGCTATTTAGGTCAAAGAATTCGGCGTAGTTGTTTGTTATATACAGCATTCAAAGTTCAACGTGACGGTAATTGGTGCGGTGAGTTCGGGTCAGGAGCAGTGGGACAGATCTTAGATAACGGCGATTGAAAGTGAATGAAATATTTTGCGTTATTCTCGGGTAGTCGATGTTTCCGGTCAATAACTGTTGGATAAAAAGTACATCAGCGACTTCACGACGTTTTTTTTTAGGGTAGGCATGCTAATTAGTTTTAGCCTATTTTCGTAGGGAGGTAATTAATATTGATCGGCCACGAAGTGCGAAACGGATAAGCCTGCATTGGACTGCTTAATTTTTTTTGAATGTGGATTTGTCTATAGGGTGACCAAACTTGGCTGCAATATTCGAGAAGAGTCCTTTCAAAAGTAAGGGTTGGTACTCGTAAGTTCATTTTGTCATTAAAGCTGTTCAATCAATGAATATTGTTAATAAAATCGATTATAACTCTATCCTAGAATGTAAAGAAAAAAACTTTAATATAATGTATCTCCATTTGTAACAATAAGTATATTTTAGACATTAGTAATACAACACGCATCGCAAAATCTCCTGAAGAGCAAAAAGGCTAACTGCTCTCTAATCAACAACGACCCCATTCCAGAAGTTGAAGAAGTGTCTCCAGGAATCCTGCTGTTAAACCAGTTCGATGGTCCTATCAACATAAATCAGGAAACAACCATGCTCAAAGGCACCTTCATAATACGGCATTTCAACACTACAGTGGAAGTAAATGGGAAACAAATAATTGCAAAAGAAATCACTCAATACTCAATCACTCAATACCAGCCCTTACCCTCAATTTTACAACCAGCAACCGAAAAGGACGGAATAGAAGAGGTAGTATCCCTAAAATTAATGAAACAGCTTTATGTCAACAGTACCAAACAAATTGACATCCTGGAAACCAAAAGTAAGGTCAGCCTGTCCATCAACATTATCCTGACAACAGCGATATTCATCATCCTGATATTTACATCACTTAGAATATTTACGAGTAGATGCATGATATTAAATCGTAAGAGTACGTGTTAACTCTAGGAATAGAAGAGCTCCCTCACCAATTTCCAATTTACAACTTCGAACGAGGACGTTCAAAACTACGGGCGTAGGAGTTAGCGAATAATACGTTGAGTTCACGAGAGGGCAGTGTGTCACCAGACGCCAACGATCAACAGAAATGCTGACGATGCGTCGGGAGCAACCGTGGGACAATGGGATGCATTAGAAACATCATAACCAGTATGAAATTATTGTTAGTTCAGTTTATAAGTTGAAGTCGATGTGAGAAGTTAAATAAAAAAATATTTTTTTTAATAACAATAAATTAATTATTGTTTAATTTATATATATTACATACCTACATACATTACTCCTTTTTATTATTGAAAGCCGTTTATGTTGTTGTTCTCTTTAAATAATTTGTTTAAAACTTTACACTAGATGCTTCTTCTTACTGCTACGATATATACAAATAAATTGAATTGAGCACACAGTGGTATTGTTAGTTTGTCAGTGCCAATGCCAAATAATTAAGAAATTATTAAGAGTTAAGTTATGATTTCAAAGGACTAAGCTATCCATTTGAAAACTTCTGCATTAATAAATGCAAATTGTTCAAAATTTTAAGTAATTAAACCTTGGCTCTTGTTTAATGGTTTTTCTCATTAAAACGTCTTAAAAGCATATTTGGCTTTTTAAACTTATTAATGACACTAGTTGCTGTTCTACGAAAAACTTTCAATCACTTTTTCTTTTTGCGGTTCAAAGTCCTAATGAAGATATCCCCAAGCTCACTGCCCTGAGAAAAAAATCATCATAACCCCAAAACAAAATCTATTTTCGAGCTTACCTTTTTCTTGTGCATATTTACCGACTTTGTTTGTCTTTAAGATTTGCCCAATCTCGCAATATTAAACATTAAGCCAAAAATCACCACAAAAGGAAGGACCCCAAAAGAAAACCACCCACGCCGATAAAACTCCAAAGGATTTCGCTTAAACGATTTTTGCCCTTTTGCGTTGATTTGTTTCCCTTATTTTGGACTCTGCAGTGGTTCGCAAAGGATAACATCTCTATCCGAAGATAGGTAGAAGTTCACTTGTTAAGGTGCCTCCTACTATCTATCAACTTGGTTGGTTTTCTTTTGAAAGTGAGGCGATTCCGGCCGATTTATATCGAACCCCAAGAGTTTGATGGGGGTTTAAATTGGTCAAAGCAAACAAATCAGAAAATCCCCTTCTCAAACCTCTCTTTTTGAGACTGGTCTATAAGTCTGGGCATTTCACGAGCATGGAACCCCCGAGAGATTTTTTCGATTCTTCTAACTCCCAGTTTTGAACAATTTTAGATCGCTAATTTCAAATACCTTAACGTGTCAATGAGACCGTAAAAAGATAGCTTTACCACCTGACATTTGTAAATAGGGAAAGAAAAATAGAATAACAAAAGCAGAGCAGGTTAGACGATAAGCAATAAAAACTTTACACAAAGAAGATGTACGGATAAAAGCACAAAAGGTTCTCAAGAGATGTCCTTAGAATACAAACGAAAAAAAAAAAAAAAACCAAACAAATACGAACGAATAAATAAAAATGTAGACTCTGGGTATAGGGAGGAATTTCATGCTTTAAAGGTTCGATAAATTTTAAATCTTGAATCTGGAATAAGATACATAAAAACAAGGGGGAGAGCTTTGGATTTGGACTCATTGAAATACATTCGGCCAGCTGTTTCTGAATTTTAATGTACTCTCGCGAACGATTGTTTAATTTTTCCAATATTTCTGTAGAAAAGAAATACATTGTCGTTGCCCTTTTGTATTTCTTTAAAAAACGAAAACAAATTTGGAAAGAAAAGGGGAATTTTTAGGACACATCGTAAAATGGAAGTACTAAAGTTTATAAAAGGAGATTTATTTGGTACGCTTTACAGCCGAAAACAGAATTATTCGAGGTAACAAAACATTGTTAGCAGTATCAACACCAAGACCATCAGCGGCGAGTACCTTCAACCTAATGGAAGAAGAATTCGTTTGGTCTGCCGGCATCCTGGGGAGTCATGCTATCTGCAATTATACTCATATGGAACACAATTGACAATGGAAGCCCTGCTAGATTTCGAAGGCATTGCTAAAGCATATTGGGGTCCTCAGTCTTACCGTGATCACATTGTGACCTGACACCCAAATAAGACTCAGTTAATTCAGATTATCGACAGAATTCAGAGAAGTCACGAATTCTCGAACCATCTTTGAAGAAGTAAAACTTTAGGACCGGGCGCTGTCCCCGAATATCAGCGATTGCAAAACTACGAGCACAAAACACAACTGTCATTAAACAATTCGCACAAGCTGAATGAAACCTCCTTTATCGACAACGACACCTAGACGAATCGGGAATGGTAGCCCTATGTCGTCCACCACAACCTCAGTTCGGTACTACCTCGTATAACCCTGCTTGGAGGGCAGACCCAATGAGGAGTAAAATCTAACGTTGTCGCTCTCAAGAAACATACCAGGGCTGTATCCGTGATTGTTTTGGAGTATTTTCGCAGCAACAGGTGTTTGACCAAATTCAAAGGACAGTCGGCGCGCAAGATCATCAAAACTCCAGTGCATGTTTTACAAGGGTAGAGAGATTCATCACTGAGTCTGATACAAAGCTTTGTGTGCTAGAGAAACCCCCCTCAAGTCGAGGCAGACCATTGTTGGAGTCTGATAAATGCAACAGTGTTTTTTTTCATGAAAGCTTGTTCCGCCAGAAACCGACGCATCAGATATAATTGAACCATCCTGGATGACAAGCACTATGTCTTCCCGAAATCTGCTTTTCAGCGAAGCCAACAGTTAAGGTTATCGATGTGGCATGTTTAGTCCAAAGAAGATTATTATCCAGGCCGTCATTCCACTTAGCTTCGTTCGATAAATGCATAACGATCAGCAGATTTAAGAGTTAGCACTAGATTAGTCAAAATTGTCAACTTCCTCCTATGCGCTTAGGAGAAAAAGTAAGTTTTGAGAAGATTAACTGAGAGCCAGTTTTTAGCGTACCACTCGTCGATCACTTCTAAGGCTGCCTGTACTTTAGAGCAGGCAATAGCTAAGCAAGCTCCAACAGACAGTACCACTCCACTATCCGCATATGCCTGAGCGTAGATGAGAAACATGCTCCACAGAAGAGGCGACAGTAAGGCAACTTTGGTTTAGCTCCTCCATCACATTTTAACCGAAGTCAGCATCCGCAATCAGGATCATATTCACAAGCATATGTCTTATCCGAAAATCTAAACAAAAACTTGCGCTATCGATAGCACTCCCAGGAAATGCACTAAGACAGTAGATGCATTCACACAACCGGCCTGCACGCATAAAGCTCGACTATTCCATCCATTCTCTGGAGCATGAAAAATGTCACTCTTACTGTTCGCCGGGATAGCAGTGAAAATTCTCTTCAAACTTGCCGGCAGCTAGTAGTTCCACTGTGGAAAAGGTGGTGTACAGGTATTTTTTCTGGAAGAGCACGTCAGTTTATAACATTTGGTCAAGACACCGTTTAGATTTTGAACTGCCTCCTCTATCTTTTGTTCTGATAAGTGTTTAAGCGGGGCAGAGACGAACGCTAACATCGGATTCGGAGTTGTAAGCAAGGTTTGGGCCTTGTTAAAGATATGCTCTTCTAACACATGGGCTGAAAAGTCCGTGCCGTTTCTAAGAGAGGGCACCACTTTAATTAAATCTATATCATTTTCAGTTAGTACCAACCTTCAAAAGATACGTGTATAAATTTGACAGCTGTCGGACGAGTGAGTGAAGCAACTTTTGTTACTGTGAAAAAAATGGATTCAAAGCAACTGCGTGTGTTGATTTATCATTGCTTTTTGATGGGCAAAAATGCAGCCGATGCAAAGAAATGGCTTGATAAGTGTTACCCGGACTCTGAATGGCCGAACGAACCATTCGCAAGTGGATTGAATAATTTAAAAGTGGTCATACAAGAACCAAAAATTATGCACGCAGTGGACGTCCAAAAGAGGCTGTATCAGATGAAAACATCAAAAAAGTCCACAAAATGATTACGAATGACCGTAAAGTGAAGTTGGTCGAGATAGCTGAGGCTCTGAAGATATCAACAGAGCGTGTTGGATATATCATACACAAATATTTGGACATGCGAAAGCTCTGTTCAAAGTGGGTGCCGCGTTTGCTCACAGTCGACCAAAAACAACAACGTGTTGATGATTCAGAGGAGTGTTTAAAGCTATTCAACAGCAATAAAGCCGAATTTTTGCATCGGTATGTGACAATGGATGAAACTTGGCTCCATTACTTCACACCAGAGTCAAGTCGGCAGTCAGCTGAGTGGCGAGCAGGCTACGAACCTCGTCCAAAACGACCAAAAACCCAACAGACGGCTGGCAAGGTTATGGCATCCGTATTTTGGGATGCATATGGAATAATTTTCATCGACTATCTCCAAAAGGGGCAGACTATCAACGTTGCGTTGTTGGAGCGTTTGAAGGACGAAATCGCAGAAAAACGGCCGCATTTGAAGAAAAAGAAAGTGCTGTTTCATCAAGACAATGCACCGTGTCACAAGTCGATGAAAATTGAATGAATTCGGTTACGAATTACTTCCCCACCCACCGTATTCTCCAGATTTGGCTCCCAGCGACTATTTCCTGTTCGCAGACCTCAAAAGAACGCTCGCCGGACAGAGATTTAAGACCGATGAAGAAGTAATCGCCGAAACAGATGCCTATTTTGAGGCTAAACCGAAATCGTACTACAAAACTGGTATCGAAAGATTGAAAAATCGTTTCAATCAGTGTATCGCCCTCGAAGGCAACCATATTGATAAATAAAGTTGAATTTTGCAAAAATGTTGTGTTTTGCTGTAAAACGGCACGGACTTTTCAACCCATCTGTTATATTTAATGTATTTTTCGTCTGATTATATTTTCATATATGTATTTGCATATACAGCGGCAAGTCAACTATTCTTAGTCTTACTTTCGTAATAAATGTTGGGTGAGCGCATTTTTATGTGGATGGAACGATTGAAGCCTTGCAAGACCATATATGGCGAGTTACTTAGGATATAGCGCCCTAGATGCTCGCATATTCTTATTTAAATTGATTTTCCAGCACTTAAAAAACACTGTATATAAGCAAGACTCAGAGGATACTAACAAATAACTTAGTCCTTTCAAATGGTGTAGAAGGCGTCAATTCTGAACCCTTAGTCGATTGGACAATAGTTCTAATCTAAGTAATATAATAACACAACCCCATTTCAGATACACTTAGACTATTCTAGGTCCATTGTGATACCACTGATAGACCGTGGGAGAATGATGATCTGGCTTCACCTGGAACCATAGAGTTACAGAAAACTTTCCTATTAATTGAATGGAGTAGATAGGTTGTTGTGAGATTTTCCTTGAGGCACTTTAGTAAGTCACACTGTACACTATGCCATTTTTCATATCTAATTTTCTCTTCAAGGTCGGACATGTCGATATAAATCTGCGCCTTTTCGGGACACAATCTGGCGTACTTTGGTCTAGTAACCCAAGCTAGGGGATTGGTCTTCATGTAGGCGGATCTCACGTGATGTAGTTGAAACTTCCTGTGGTATTTTGGTCAGGGCTAGCAGTGATGAAACCTGCCAACATTTTGTGCAATACTTCATTATTCTTATGAAAGCAGACCTTACTAGACAATGTGCTGTCAACGCCAGACAGTGGTTTCAGATGTTTGTGGTTGGCTCGCCCGCAGTGAGTTTCATACAAATTACAAAAATTCTGTTCCACGAAGCCTTGTATTATATAAATGAGAACAGTTAGTCTAGAAGTACCGAAACCGGACACTAAGCAAGGCTGATATTTTACAAGACCCAAGTAACACCTCAATTCAGAAACGTGAATACACCGGAAAAAGGATAATGTAAAGGTGCACGACTCACTGTTCAGAGTTAAAATCTGACTTCCCCTTGCGCGTCTACCACATGCTAAATTAAGCAGTAGTCGTAAAAGGACCATATGATCGCAATTACTCAGTCTATTCTTATGACCTAATCAAGCTAAACGGCTTGAATTGTGTCCAAACTTATGGATGAGTATACAATGATTATTTCGCATCGGTAAAAGTCTTTATATCATAGGGTCAGCATTAATTAAAATTGGGTGCCAGAACACTTTTAAAACATGTTTCTCTGTTAAAAGTATGTCTTCATAATTAAGGAGCATTTTTTCCAACTTTAAAATGGCCCGATGACACTAATTGAATAGCAGACTCGCCATCTGTGTGTAAATTATTAACAAGACGTGGCTTACAAATTGGGGTGCGCGGTTTACCAAAAAAAAAATATTTTTCTTTTTGGCCCCTTATGGACCTTACAATTTAATAACTTTATTCTACGTTAGCTACTCGTACAATCTTATCACTGAACACCTGTTGTTACTTCGGCTTGCCATATTTACGAGTATATGGTGTATTGCTTGCCCTCGCTATGACATCATCCAGTGGTGGCGTAATTGATGTAATACTGGTTATTGCTGGCTTTGCATATACCATATTGCCTGGTGAATGCCCGTTGTACTTAAGTTTGTATCAAATAACCCACTTCCCGGTGGCGTGGGTGGATTGACCATCGTTGCGGAAGTAGGAACGTATGCGTAACTCGTGCGTCCTTCTGACCCAGCATTATATGGTATATGAAAATTAGATGCGAAATCGCCTTTCGCAGGTCGAAAACCTTGACATTAACAGTGCTGATTTACCTTACCAAGCTTCACCACATTGTGAAATTTTAATCGACGCTGGGCGATTTTGCCAGATTTCCCAGTGAGTTTGACCCTCTCGACAGTCTACTCTAAACTTGCATTGAACAGTTTTTTTTCCCAAAACAGATATAAATACTACTATTGCGAAGCAACAAAAAGGCACAGATAAGAACGAATTCTGAAAGAAGAAAGAAGACAACGGTAATCGAATCTCCTAATTAAATGTTTGGATCTTAAAAGGCCCAATCCAGCCGAATACTGCTATCAAAAGGATATCAGCGCCAACTATGGTCCATGAAAAGTTGAATATATAAAGGGTTTTCCAATAGGAACTTGACAATTTTGAATTTAATTTGTGAACGCACTCTTTCACTAATCATCAAACTGTCACTGTCAATTTATTCAGTAAACTCAACATTTTTATCATGGTAAAGTACACTAACGAGCAACGTCTGCAAATTATAAAAAATTTCTACCGAAATTCGGAGTCGGTGACTACAACTTTGAGAGTGTTAACTCCGATTTTCGGTCGTAATTCTCGCCCTAGTAGACAGGCAATAACAAGTTCAGTGCAAAAATTTGAGTCTACATATTGGTTGTGTGATGTTGCCGTATCAGTGAGACTACGGCTTGGTTGAAGTGTCGAAAATATCGCTGCCGTTCAGGCGTCCGTAGCAAACACTCCAAATCAGTCAATTCCACGGCGTTCTCAAGAATTGGGCATCGCTCAGACCACAATATGGCGTATTTTGCGTAAGGATCTTGGTGTACACCCATACAAGATCAAGCTGACTCAAGAATTGAAGCCGATGAACCATTTGAAGCGACGTACGTTCTCCGATTGGGTTCTGGAGAAAATGCGCCAAGATGATGAATTTCATCGCAAAATCATCTTCAGTGACGAAACCCATTTTTGGCTCAATGGGTTCGTCAATAAGCGAAATATGCGTTATTGGTCGGATTAAAATCCACATGTGCTTCATGAATCACCACTTCATCCACAAAAAATTACTGTTAGGTGCGGTTTGCATGCCGGCGGCGTTATTGAGCCATGTTTTTTCGTCGACGATAACGATCGTCACGTTACTGTAAATGGTCAGCGTTATCGCGCCATGGTCACCGATTATTTTTGGCCCGAATTGGAAGATATGTACTTGGACGACATGTGGTTTCAACATGATGATGCCACAAGCCACACAGCACACGCTACAATCGATTTATTGAAGAGTAAGTATGGTGAGCGTGTTATCTCAAGAAATGGGCCAGTCGATTGGCCGCCTCGTTCGCGCGATTTAACGTTGTTTGACTATTTTCTGTGGGGCTACTCTAAGTCATTGGTGTATGCCAACACGCCGACGATATTGGAAGAGCTCAGAGCCAACATTGAACGGGAAAAGCGGCTGTTTCGGCCGAAATGTGTGGCCGAGTCGTTGAAAATTGGGTCCAAAAAATCGACCGCTGCAAACGTGGCCGCGGTGGCCATATGAACGAAGTCGAGTTCCATTCATAAATGCTTTGTTTGTATTTCAAGCCGATAATAAAGTTTTTGAATTATCTCAAATCGTTTGCGTTTTATTTAAAAACAAAGTTGTCAAGTCCTTATTGGAAAACCCTATATATACTAGGCGATTGCTTTAATGAACAAAAAATCAGATATTTTGGTCCGAGATAAAGTTTTGGGCTTTTGGAAAAATTCGCAACAAGGAAAAGTTTGCCAACACCAGCCTGATATGCATACATGCCCCTATAGAACAAACAGACGATACCACGGAAAATATTGTATTTCCACGAGCTCCTTGAAAAACCTGCGAAATGTGCCCTAAGTATAACGACAGGAAAATAGCTAACATTTGGTTGCTTATCACCACCACTTCTAGAATCTGAGTAAGCCTAAATAAAGGAACATCGGTCGTCTGATTATAAAGCAGTCAATGAATTCATCACGTTGGGACACAAGGCAGTCTTACAGTTTATAGACTAAGACGTATTGCAGTTGCAGCCAAGGTGCACGTACGGATTTTTCTGATCTCACAACGGCGAAGAGAATTTTTGTGTCGTCAGCGTAAAGGGAGATCGCTAGTTGTAAGAATAAAAAGAAGAGGACCAAGATGGCTGCCTTATGGAACTCCAGATGAAGCCAGGAAAGGAACATAAAAGCCGTCTCTAAACCGAACACTATAATATCGGTTTACAAGGTAAAAAGAGATTCAAAGCCATGAGCAGACAATGTGAAGAGGATCAGTTGATGAGACATTTATCTAAAGCTTTAGTGAAACCGGTTGCGATAACATCGATTTCTTTGCCATTTCCATTTCCTACGGCTGTTAGTAGATCTGCCTTTTCGGAAAAACATGTTGTATAGTTGAAAAAAAAGACTTGCTCTTAAAGCTTAAGGTTTCGTATAAAATGCTTTCAAATAGTATGGGTATATGAGAGAGTTTGGCTATGGGACGATAATTGGTAACTTCATTCTTTGACGTTTTTTATGTATCGGAGTTACAAAAGTGGGACAAACTAGGTAGGAAAGGGGGAGAGAAAGGTTGGAAGAGCATTTTTTAAAAATAATGGCGAGGAGATCATCCGGGCCAGGTAGAAATTCGTCTTTCGTAACTTTTCTTCAATAAAATTGTTATCGAAATTTTGAGTGAGAAAGAGACAAACGGAGAAATTTGGTAAGTCATTGAAGTAAGAGGGTTCTGGTTCTAATGAGTTGTTGGAAAATGTTTGAAAAATGTAATAAACAAATTGCCGATGGTAGGAGGATGACTTGAAGATTTGGTTTCGGAAGAGAGGGAGCAAGGATAAACGCCGTCGGTCGGTCTTACTTTTGCAATTGATAAATTGACAACCGACTTGAGTCTTTTATAAGATTGGTTTGAGCTCTATTTAGGTAGCGGTGATAAAGACGGTTGTAGAGTTTGATGAAATGAAGATATAAAGAAGAGTTGAAATTTGCTGAAGGTGACGACTGAAGGGGATTGTTCTGGAAAAACAAAAGGAGAAGAGCATAGTGAAAACTATCAATATTTGAAAAAGATAGGGGACAACACGACACTGAAGAGTTGATGGGATCAGCTATGAAGATAAGGTCTAATTGCCTTTCCATATAGTTGGAAACACCACTGACTTGACATATGCTAGAGGTTATTAACCGATCTGAGAAGAGAGATTTCTTAGTAGAAATGGGATTAGTAGGACTGAAGAAACATAGACGCTCAGATGGAGTTCATTTCAGCTGAGGCAGATTGAAATCGCAGAAGATAATGATATCATAAACCGAGTCTGACAAGTGTCAATCAAATTGCGAATTGCATCAATAGCAAGTCGAGGTACTTCGATAGGTTGGGCCCGAAGAATGCAGCAACACATACGTACATACATACATACACGTACAAGTATCTATGTGTAAGTGCTATTTTAACAGAACCAAAGTCGAGCTTAGAAGACGACGAAGTGGCAACAGGGGAGTAGTCGAAGCAGTTGTGAATGTCCAGTAGGACACCTGTCGTGACAAAGGGGATGTGCGAATCATTATCCCAAAAAACATTGAAAGAAAGAGGGAATGACTCCTGTTTTCTTATGTTGGTGATAAAATTGGTTCCGTCAGAGCGTAGATATGAAATGGGAGAGCATGAGATTGATGGAAAACGTCATGGGTTTTAGAACGCAGTCCCCTTACGTTTTGATAATAGAAGGTGAGAGGAAGGTTTTTCCATGACTTAGTAGGTTCGAAAAAATTTATCGTAGTCAGGTATGAGACCATTTTAGAAAGCACATAGTTCATAGTTTGCGAATAGCTGCAAGATCGTCTGTAATATTTTAGGGAGGCGTATCTCGTGATACTTTATATAAAGTTTCCTGAGGCTGGTAACATGGCGCTTGTTTTTGTTTTACCCTCGTAGCACACCGTGTCAGGTTTACCGTTTAGAAGGCAAGATATAGACGTAGAATTCCGTATATCTTTTTATTCCTAAGTTGAAATTAGGGAAAGGCGTGTGTGTTGAGGGTTGAGAAGTGGCAGGTTGAGGATTAGGGGTTAAATCGAAAGAGACACGGTGATGTTTCGATTTGGTATAGGGTGGAATGGAGAGAGTTGAAGCAGGAGGCTTAAAATTAGGAAAAATGTTTGATTTGAAACTCCAATTAGAGCTGAATTTTTATGGGAAGCCAAGGTGGGTTTTGGTAATTTGGACTTGGTAATTTGCCTTTTTTCGCATGAGAGGCTGCCTAATTCTACCCTACTTCTTGGTGGAATTTCCTAACTATTTGCTGGCAACCATCTTTCGAGGATTGATTACGGAATAACCATTCATATTTAGTCGGAAGGTTGAGTTTGAAGCTGGGCTTGCTTTTGTGGTGAGATGTTGGAAGTAGATTGCTGCATATCTACAATATTTTCGAAAAAAGTTGAAATCCGATCAAAATAATCGCTTGGGGGGTACCTTTTATAAGAAGCGTTGTGACCAGTTGGTTTTTCGAAGCAAGCTTGTCTAGCCTATCTCCATACAAGGAAGGCATGAATATGAAGTAAAACAACTCATCAACGCCCTTGCGTTCTTCTTACCGAAGAACAAATGAGGTGTACTACTTCAGAAATACCGTTGAGAAGTTCAACCAAAAGAGGAAATTAACGTGTCAAGCTTCGAAGCCAAACAGAACCTGTAGATAATAAATGCAACAAGACTGTTAGGCCGGGCCTATTTGTCGAGCTATTGCAGGCAGCGAGAAATGAATCTTCATTCATTTTTATGAATTTGTCGGGCAAAGGCATATCTGATAGATGGAACCTTAGTCGTGCTAACATAACGTATAGTATCTTGTCTACCGTATGGGGAAGTTTTGGGCCCGGTTTACTAAATATTCACACTACGTCAGATACCACAGAAATCCCGAGAAGTCCAGATCGATTGCCACTAACCCTTTACAGAGCTTTAGGCCGCATATAGCAGCATCTGAATTACTTACTAGTTTTAGCATCAATGTCAAATTCGTCAATTTTTACAGAATGGTGATGGAAAACGCTGTCTACTTCATGATGTTCGAGAGCAGTTTCACTGAGATCTGTGATTTCAGAAAAGGTTGAAATAATCTGATATGCTATCATGTGGCTTCTCTAATCTCATATCTGAGTAAATTGTCCAAAACTTGCGTGAGTTGTACCTGCAGCGTTTGAAAGAACTTCCAAAAATGGATTTAGCTATGAATGAATGTAGTATCGTCGATAAATCAGACAGAAGGCCAATTAGCAGCTGTAACTATGGGATAGTCATCAGACATCCAGAGAAGAGCTATATTTGTCGATCGCTAATTTATTTGGCTGAAAAGACTACTGAATAATAAGCTCTAGTCAGCTCTCTGGGCTGCGGACGGCGGATAGAAATATCCTTGATCGTTTGGAAGGTAATTTCTGTCAGGTTTGTCGGGTGTGTTGTTTTTTTGTTCTGCTTGCGTAAACGAACGTTGGAGGAGGATATAAAATGGAAAATTTTACATTGACCTGCAAAGAAATGAGCTTCATCTCTCACTTCATCTAATATGATTAAGATACACAGATCGATACCAGCACTTCGGCTCAAAGTCTTGAATTCCAGCCCAGATGGTGACAATGGTAGAATAAGACATCGCCAATCTCGACAATCTTAGAATGCGCAACTAGAGGAAGATGGCAAAGGACCACGCTAACTGGAGTGGTCAGATCCCGTACTGTTAGTATGCCACAAAATAAAGCATACCAAAGCATCTGCTCTTCAAAGAACTTAACCTTTCAGATACGAGTACATCCCATTAAGGCAAGCATGCTACCCAAGACATGCATAAAATTGACACTAATTTTCCAACAATCTAATAATGACAAACACTAGATGTTCGAGGTTTGAAATACTGTCAGAGGATTGAAGAAGATTTTGCCCATTCCTACTGCGCCAATCGTCAATCACGTCTAGGATTATCAACGCTTCTAAAACATGACATTTGCAGCTTAAATTGCGGCTGCCAAAAAAGTCAGGTTCGATCTCATTCTACGTCTTCTATATGTTGTGACATAATCATTTCATTTCAATCAGTTTCTTGAAGTGTCCATCTTAAGTATTTACAGGCGATCAGAATTTAAAACGAATCAAAAACAAACGAGTAAAAGTACGAGTAATTCTACGAAACTTTATCCATTTGTCAAGTTTCTCGATAAATATTCAGTTTATGTAATGCAATCTGAAACTTTTTGTATCGGATTTTCTGACAAGAGAATCAAAAAAATGTCAGTTTTCATCTTTGTCGCATAACATACTTTGTTTATCCTCCGGAGAAAACAGAACCAAGAACAGTGGCACAATATTACTTTCAAAGCCTTTGTCCGAGAATCGTTTAAAAATCTTCAAATCCGTTCAATGTCTTACCATCTACAATATAAACTTTCAAGGATTTATGGATTCTGTCCTCTACACCACCACATAAATGATTTTACTTCTTTCTTAGTTGCTTTACAAGGACAATGGGGGGATTTTGTTCAATATTCTTTTCTTTTCAGTCAGCGATAGGAATTCCATGTAAATGGTTGAACGAATAAAAAGTGCAGTTTACATGCAAATTGAAGTCTGAAAGGGGAAATTTGATGAAGGCGAAGTGTTTTTAGAAAAATGAGTTAACAAAGTAGGGTACATAATCAAAATCGAATCTTTTGAAGTATTTCAGGATAATAACTTGCTTAAAGTAGAAACTTAATCAAATGATTACGTTACAATGTGGTGTGGACTAACATATCTTCACTTACGATGTTGTATAAATGTGCGCAGAGAAGGATCTTGGATTTTCTCCAATCCCAACGGCACAGCAGGAAAGCGAGAGACGGTTGGCCGGAAGTAGACCAAATCATCGCTCACCCATGGTACCTACTGTTTTAGTGAACTGAAGATGATCCTGTATAAAACACTGGATATGCTCGCCTGTGTGAACTTCAACGTTGTTATTATAAATTGGGTGAAATCTTAGTGCCCATGTGGCCAAGTCATGAACAGTAAACGACAGTATTGATCCACAATATATACATTGCTATAGGCCTCAGAAGTCTATGCGAAGGAGGATACATACTCGTATGTGATGAGCGCAACGGCAACAGATTAGATCGATTTAATTCTTGATAAACCGATCCAGCGCTCCCGAGCACTAAGTGGAGACAACGGAGGCATATAAGGCTGTTTTTACCGGAATTTAAGAAAAAGCATAGGATGTGCTGTACAAGAAAACCATCAGAAGCTGCGACATCTATTACAGCGATTGTAATCGCCAGCGCGCAACTGGCGACAATGCGTATCAGGGCGAAGTTCGCTAACACCAATATATATATTCCCGCATGCCCAAACTCGAGATAATCAATGCTTTCAATAACTAGTAGAGGTAAACTATGGCCAGTGTTACAAGTTTGACGCAATCGGTTATCTTAATACCAGAAGGGTATGCCCTCCATGGTATGCCTTCATGACAACACAAGAGGACACAAGCTAGAAGACGTTTCATCGCCTAACAAACGCGTATTCCCTCATCTTAGGATCCACAAAGGCACATGGCCTTCATCTGATCAAAACACGAAAAGTCGGTGACGGGGAGTGCTAGAAACTACCGGGGCTTTTGGCAATCGAGTGTCCCTTGTACGCAATAGACGTCTTGTCCGGAAGCTTAGTGGCAATCCTGCTAACGAGACATCAGACATCTGATGTACTCGGTTTTACTCGACCACCACTGTGAAACCGGTAGTTTAACGATGAATATTGGTTGACGCAAAAGGGAAACAGAGATCATATAGAGCGACACTGCACACTAGGACGAGACCGTACGAGTAAAAAAGAAAGGTCGAGCATCGGAAGAAAAGACACGAAATCGGGGAAATTGAAATTATTCTATTAGGAATGTCAAGTCACCAAAGTATACACGGAAGGGAACCTAGTGATAAATCCTTAGCTAGTGCTGATGATATGGAAGAACTTTTTCTGCAGACTGTTAAACGACAAAGATGATCAACATTCCGCTCTCAGGCAGAATGAACCATTAACCAGTGTGATGATGGGCAACAATTCCATCGACCCCACAAAGTGAGGGTAGCCGTATAAAAACTTAAGTCCAACAAGACTGCCGGTTCTGATGCCCTAGCTGCCTTGCTATTTAATGCGAGGATGGGAAATTACTTAGTTAAGAGCATAAATCACCAAATCACCTCAAATTTTGGGGAAAATCCTCCGAATACCATATCGATATCTATCTCTTATGTATTGAAGTTAAGGCCGCATACCAAGGTGTTTATCAGGAGAAACCATATAAAGATATATCAACCCTGCAAAACTTGTGGAACTCTGCAAGATGACCATGGAGAAAGTACGCTGATCCTCGTAATTCGGAAATGACTTTACCGAAACTTCTGATGTAAAAAAAGGGCTTCCGACAAAGCGGTCATGTGATTTCTTCAACATCGCACTTACGAGTACAAGGTAACACAAGAGGTACAATTGAAATATATGTTTGCAAGTATTGAAGCAGAGCCAGTGAAGATGGCGTTGGACAAGAGAAAACCGAAGTGCATGCCATCTTGGTCACTCGGTCACTCATATGAGTGTAAAAGGTCACATTAGACAGATATAACTTCGAGGTAGTCATGGACTTTATCTACCTAGAATACGGAATTAAAATAAACTACTAAGCCACCTTAAGGATCAATCAAAGAGCAATTCTTGTTAATCGTTGTTTTTTCGGGGCTCAAAATTGATTGCCCCCGTCTTTCTCTACGGCCGGCGCTCCAAAATAAAAAGTCTTCGAATTCGGTATCGAGGTAGATCCGCAATAGAAGAAGAAAAAACCTAAAGGAGAGGCACCTCAACCAACTTGGCGTGCAGCTTGTAAAGAATAGAGCTGTCTCGAGAGGCATATTTCTGGAGGCCTACCTCCATCTTGGACTGCAACACCATCTTGGTGAATGAAACAGTGACATAATCGCGGAGATCAAGCAAAAAAGAGCTCTTTCTAGCCTGTTGCTTTGGCAGTTGTCCAGCAAAGCCCTGTCTCGGGCAAAGAAGAATGAATTTAAACTCTTTTAGACCCTCTGCCGATGTGAGTAAGGATGTGAGTAAAATTGGTATTTATGACCTGCTCTTTGTAAATCTAACATTTGCACATAATCTGTAACAGGGGAGAGTACAAAGTTTCAAGAATGATGAGCCGTTAACGCTTGTGGAAATCGCTTCAAAATACAAATTTTAGATAGCTTATGTCAGTATGTACAACATCTAAATGTTAGCTAAAAACAAATTTTTTTTATGACCACAATATTCGGATATCCGACTTCCTATAAGAGTTCAACAACTGATAGCTCACGTTTGAGAAAATAATGTAATTACTCGTATATCCCTTCAGTGGAATGAATCTTATCTCGGTTGTCGGGCAGTTAGTAGTACCAGACTGTCATAGTTATTTATAAACATTTAATTGCACCTCAACGATAAAATGGTAACTAGAAGCACAAGTATTAAGCCTGATTAAATGATGCAATACCCTGTATCCACAACATGTATCCATATATCATCCCCGATAACTGCCGATTGTTATTAGATAATGAAGGTGACAGTTTTATTTCTTTATTATCTAAAAAAAAACAATATTTGGAAATGGCCTTCCCCAATAAGCTGCTGTAAATACAATTGTCTTCATCAATATGATAACGAGTGGATGGATCTAACCCCTTGTCAAAGTGTTTTAGTCGAAAAAAGGAAAAACCTTTCGTTGTTGGTTTCCCCATACATAGTAGCCAATGCTTGATTGTTTTATATGAATTAAGTTGGATATCACAATATACTCTCATTTGAAATAAGATCTCTGCTGGTTATATGAACATGAACGTCCAATAAATGGCAAACGGTGAGGTTCCAATATTTCAATTTCAATTTCAATTTCAATTTTCAATTTATTGTTATAAACAAGTTGTACATTAAGACAATGTCTCTGTTCGCGCCTATTACCAAACACCTATGATAACAGCAGACTTTCCTTTTATATTCAAAAAAAAAACACCACCTTGTTCGTTGACAGTCCTTTATTAACGACCCACAGTAAAAAAAAAAAATGACAAAGAGAAAAAAAAAGTAAGAGAATGATGTTTCTTTCTAACCTTGGCGTGAAGTTGGCTGACGTTCAATTCATAATATAATAATAAACAGACTGATAGATGGCGTGTACATACCGCCCACCTTGAAATAATAATAATGATTTCAACAACAAATGATTTACTTTAAATTCACGAAGTTAAATTCAAGTTATACAATTCATATTATAGAGCCAACTCACTATCTAAACTTATACAATTTACATAAAAGAATTCCAGAATATTTAACTAACATTTTACTAATCATTTAAATTCAGTAAACAAATCTTTGAAAGAGGCCGCTTTAACAACCCATTCTTTGTACTCGTACCAAGCCATCAGACCCGTGGTGCACTTCCTTCACTTGTCCCAAAGACCATTTGCCAAGAGGTTGATTCTCGTCACGAATCAGTACTGACGAGTTTGGGGTTAAGTAATTTGACTCATGCTTCCAGTTAGTGGTTCAAAATCCTCGAATCTGTCTGACATTGCAACCAAGGGCCTTGAGTTCAAGCAGGCCTCGATTTCACACAGCAAAGTTTGCAGTTCTTCGAACGATAAGAGAGTATTCCCGATTAATCTCCGCAAATGAAATTTGGTGGACTTAACTGCGGCTTCCCAGAGTCCTCCGAAAGTAGGGGCCGCCGGAGGTATAAAATGCCAGTTAATTGATTCCTTGCTTGCGTGGTTCTGCAAACGCTCCTGAGTGTCTCTAGATCTCAAAAAACTGCTGAGTTTATCCTTCAGATTTTTTGCTCCCACAAAGTTCGTGCCATTGTCGCTATATAAATTTAAGCACCTTCCCCTTCTCGAAATGAAACGCTTTAGAGCTGAAAGAAATGCATCCGTCGACAAACTTGAGACCATCTTTAAGTGTATTGCCTTTGTGGCCAAACAAATAAATACAGCGATGTAAACCTTCTGCCCTCTGTATCCCCTCTTCCGCCGTGGAGTAGCTATCACTGGTCCTGCGAAATCCACACCAGTATTCAAAAAAGCCTTTTCCCCTTGGACCCCCGATGTCGGGAGATTTCCCATTAACTGAGTTACAGCCTTACCACTGTATCGTTGGCAGGTAACGCAGCGTCGTGTTACGCCCCTCACTATGTTTCGAGCTGCTAGGACCCAAAAGTTCTGCCTGAGCAAAGCTAACATAAGTTGAGGACCGGCATGTAAATACTTGTGCTGTATATTCCAGACGACTAATTTAGTAAACGTTGAGGAATTCGGAAGTATAATTGGATGATTCCTATTGTAACCCAATTGCGTTGCCTCTAACCGCCCACCAACCCGCAAGATCCCATTTGAGTCTAATAGTGGATTGAGTTTTACGAGTTGACCCGTTTTTATGGGCATGCCATCTTGTAAATGAACTATCTCTTCCCCAAAATGATAACGCTGCACTGCCCTGACCAACGTGGTCATTGCTTCATTAAGTTCGTCCGTCTTCAATCCTGGTGTCCCTTGTTTGCCCTTGACTCCTCTGCAGTTATGAAGAAACCGCAAAATCCAGGCAGTCACCCTTAACAGCTTAGTTAAATTCGAAAACCTCTGCAATAAGTCGAATGAACCTCCTGCTTCATCAATTATTCCAATAAGCGCCACCCTTCGCTCCTCCAAGTTATGCTGATCACCGATGTAAGGGGGCAAGGTCTTAAAGAAGGTTGGCTCACTAAGAATTATCTTTGGTCCGTTCCACCATAAGATATGCGTGACTAACTCATCAGCTCCAATTCCCCTCGATGCGCAATCTGCTAGGTTGATTTCTCCTCTAACGTGGTGCCATTTACCGGCTGGAATTACGCTTGTTATGGCCGATATCCGATTAGCAATGAAATTTGCATATTTCCGAGGATGACCATTAAGCCAGTGTAGAACAATACTAGAATCAGTCCACCCATAGATAGGAATGTCCTTTTACCCTTCAGCCTCACAAATCTTTGTCACTAATTTAGTTAAAAGAGCGGCAGAACACAGTTCTAGAAGAGCTATAGTCAGCACAGGTGTTAGAGGGGCTACTTTCGTTTTCGCTGCTACGAAAACGACCTTCCCGGAATCCTGAACGCTGCGCAAGTAAACGACAGCCGCATAAGCTTCCTCGGATGCATCGCAGAACCCATGCATTTCCAATGTTACCTTGTTATGCGGTGCATACCTTGGCAGTTTGAGAACATCCAGCGCGCCTATGCGTCTTCTCAAAGCCTCCCATTTACGGATAAACCTCAATGGAATTTGATCGTCCCATTCCATTTTCTCTCGCCATATGTGCTGTAATAAAATTCTGTAATTTATCAAAAAGGTGCCAAAAATCCCAAGGGGTCAAAAATACGTGCAGCCTGTGACAGCAGATTTCTTTTTGTGTAACAGGAAACTTCTTCAGTCATGACCTTGAAGCTGAAACAATCCGTAGCGGGATGCCATCGTAGTCCCAACGTTTTAACAGGTTGATTTGCATCCATGGACCATGTCCAATTGGCGTCCTTCCTTTCCATTGGAACCCCTTCAAGCAGATCCTTTGAGTTAGATGTCCACTTTCTAAGATTAAATCCAGCTCCTTGAAGTAAACGGCACAATTGGTTAACGATCCTTTTAGCTTCCTCTACATTACTACAACTCGCGATGAAATCATCCATGTAAAAATGGTGGGCTATCATAGCTGCACGGTCCGGGAACTTTTCTCGACCATCTTCGGCCAACTGGATTAGACATCCCGTTGCCACGAATGAAGCAGGCGCTGTCCCGTAAGTAACTGTAGCCATCTGGAACGTCCTAATTTGTTCACTTGCTGAACTTCTCCACAGGATTCGCTGGAATCGCCTATCCTCGGGGTGGATCAAGATTTGACTGTACATTTTAGCGATATCAGCGCTTAAGGCAATTGGATTCATCGTGAATTGAAGCAAAATTGTCATCAAATCATTTTGAAGGACAGGTCCCGTGAGTAACTGAGCATTTAATGATTTTCTACCAGGTGGAGTACATGTAGCATCAAATACCACTCTCAATCGGGTCGTTGTACTATCAGGCTTGATAACCGCATGATGTATAAGGTAATATCCCGATTGCTCCTTATCCCTTTCTACCTCCACCATATGTCCCAAGCTCTCATATTCCTCCATGAATTCATTGTACTGTATATGCAGCTCCGGATCTCTCTCAAACCGTCTTTCCATAGACTTGAGCCTCTGTTCCGCCATTCTACGAGAATCGCCTTTCACTTCCGCTGAATCCTTGAAAGGGAGTCTTACTATAAACTGGCCTTGTTCATCCCTCCGGTAGTGAGTTTTAAAATGAGTCTCACATGGGTGGTCATCGTACAAACGACGTAATGTAGGCGTAGGCTCCTCCATATCCCAAAAGCGTTGTAGCAAACCTTCCAATGTATCCGCTACGTGAAATTCTCTCAATCTGCTACTTGCCGTTTCCCCGTCTTCACTGGCTAACACCCATCCGAATTCAGTTTCCAGACCAATCACATTGCTTTCATGATCGCCTCCCTTTAATGCTCTAAAGAGTATACCGGCCTTCAACAAAATATCGATGGGTCCCGATTCATCAAAGGAGGGATCCGCTAACTCCATCTGATTCAACTGAGAAGGGACGTTGCAATGAACCTTTCGCTGAGGTATTTGCTTGGTGATACTTTTCGGCACAACGGCGTGGGAAGAAACCCCGAATTCAGCTATCCTAGATTTTATGTCCAATGAAACCAATCCCCGAGCCCTAGACTCCGCATCACCCACTGTGTCTATCGCCAATGTACATTTCTCATGAAACAGTCCCAAAAACTGCACACATGATTCGGTGATCAATATAACTTGAGAACCGGAATCTAAAAGAGCTCTAAAGGGCTTAAATACCCCCCACCTGTTCCCCACCAAGACAACTGCCGTTGGTAATAAGTTATATCCCTTGCCCCCTTGAAGTGCTTGATCGCTCCTCGCTGACAATGTTGCTAGAGATGCTTCTTCCTGGAACTTTGACTTTGAAACGCTGTTACCTACTGTCGCCTCTGTTGTCGAGCATATTAGACCCCTAGACTCCACTCTGCCGTCCGCATGAATCATCGTGTGGTGTCGTGCCTTGCATTTTCTACAAGTCCCTGATTTGCAGGACTTCACGGAGTGACCAGTATTAAGGCAATTGTAACACAAACTCTTCTGTGCTATAAACTTTCGCCTTCCACTCAGGTCAAGATTGCCAAACCGAGGGCAAGCAGATACAAAATGCTCTCCCTTACACATAGAGCATGAATGAGAGACTACTGTGCAAACCGAACGACGATTATATCTGGATCCAGAAGCTGGAGGAACCTGGTTACTTGACACTGCCTCTAATTCAAACTGTCAGCCTGATAAAAATTCAAGGATTTCTTTAAAACCTGGTTTTTCATTTGATGCTGAAGCCCGACCCCATGAGCCTTTTGATTCCGTATTTAATTTCGATGAAACCACATAAATGAGCCACGCATCCCAATGCTCAACTGGAACACCTAAGGATTTCAAAACAGACACTGACTCATTCGAACTGCTATAAATTCTCCTAATTCCAGCAGCTGTTGGTGGGGAACTCATCTCGGACTGTTCCATAATAGTCTTGATGTGAGACTCTATGATAATTTTCTTCTTTTCATACATCTGGCTTAGGTCCTTCCAGGCTTGCTCATAATTCGCGTCCGAGATATTAGTATGTTTAAGCACGGACGCGACATCATCCCTTAATGAAAGTTTTAAAAATTGTAACTTTTGGGCACCCGACAGAGAAGTAGAATCGTGGACAATAGTTTGAAATAAATCCTTAAAGGTGGTCCATTCCCGATAATCACCCCCAAATGACGGCAGCGAAATTCGAGGCAATTTAAGATCTCCTTGATTGAACGATGACCTTGCTGTGCCGCTTACTGACAAAAGATGCGATAGCGCTATCGAAATAGATGCTTGACCTTCAGCTAGCTGCTTGAGTGTTTGATTATGCTCGATTGAAACACTAGGTACAGATGTTTCATTGTGAATTCCCGTCGATTCTGCTATGTGGGTACCATGTGACATCCTTCTTAAACACCACCCCTTTATGTGATAGTACTTGGACTCAAACTCTTGCCTGCACTTCGATTCGTTCTCGATGTTTTCCTCCGATAAAAGCATTTCGATTTCCATTTGCACCTGCTCGAAAGACCGCATAATATCTTCTAGCTTATCTAGTCGTATTTGAGCATCTATCACCGACACATTTTCTTCATTGACTTCAGCAATAATTTTTTCTAATCGAGTAAGGCACCCCCTTACTATTCCCCTCCTCTTTCGTAATACTTCCATATCGTTATAAGTATATGTATAATGTATATGTATTGTATATAATATAAAGATAACAATGCTTCTACTCACTGTGACCTTCCAGTGTTCGATGAGTAAATTGCTCCAAAGACAACCTCCAATTCCTTGTGGCAGAATACCATCCGCAGTGATAGTTTGCAAAATATCCTTCTCGAAGCACCACTTATGTTCGCGCCTATTACCAAACACCATCATAATAGGATTTCCTTCCCCCTTTTTTAGGATGTCGGCAGTACTAAGTACTAAGTGATAATATTTAGTTAGTAATAGCAATTATAATGATAATAATAAAAAATAAAATAAAAAGGAAAAAGAAAGATAAAAAAAAGGGAGAGGAAATAAAATAGTTAAGAAATTGGAAAAATACTGAGGTAGAGTTGATAGTAAATAGATTAATTAATAGATTAATAGATCATTAACAACCTGGAGCTTGCGAAAAGATAGTGAGTCAAGGTCTCTGTAGACAGCTGCAGCATATGAAATAATGGGTATTATGAGGGTGAGCACAAGTCTTCGGCGAGTATTCAAGGGGGTATAGTTGGCAGAAATCCAAAGTTTACGCAGGCATCCGTACACGCGACCAACAACGATGTTAACGTGGTTATAGCCAGAAAGCTTTCGGTTTATGATGAAACCAAGACTTGTAGCCACCTCAACTAACCTAATCTTACTACCGGCTAAGCAAACATCAAGAACTAGACTTAGCTCAAAAGACTTGTTTGATATTGGAAGTACTTAGCATTTTTTTGGGTTCAAAGCTAGTCCATTTTTAGTTGCCCATTCAACAATTGAAGCAAGATCCTCATTTAGTAGTGACACTAGTTCACCTATTTTATTAACCGGATGAGATTGAGAATTGAGAATTGATGCTAAATCATTTATGTACGAGTACATGCAGAACAAAATTGGGCCCAATATTGATCCCTGCGGAACCCCTTGAGAAACTGACCGGAGACCTGAGCGATTGTTACCAACAACGACTACTTGTGACCGTCCACATAAAAAGTTTCGAATGAGCCTTACAGCTCTTTCACTAAAACCATAGTAATGGTGCAGTTTCCAACAAAGAATGGAATGATATGGCTGTAATGAAGAACTTAAAAAGAAAAACTTCCGAGAGCAGATGCGTTAACCAACTACTTGTGGAAAAAAGCTAAGCGTACAAAGACGCAGTTTCGAAATTCGTGTTCAACACCCTTTTCACACCGCATGGAAACCAGAGTTTTGATAAAACCTTTACAAAATCTCATAAAGCATTTTGTTTGGCGGTTATATGAGAGCCGCAGCACAAGTGCGTTTTTTTAACGTGCGGGACCGTTTGTGCGTGTCGCAGTACTCACAACAAGATTGGGTTGTGCACACAAATTCGCGCTGCCGCACGTCTTATTTGTGTCCCAGATCCCTATAGCCCCGCAGCGTTTATTTCCGGTCTATAGTATTGTACATTGTTATTTATGAAGAGTGCACACGTGTGGGTTTCTAAACGCTGAATTTTTGGTCAAAAAATAAAAAAATAAAATTATGGCGGAAAATAATTATTTCTGAAACAAAAGGCCGTGCCAGGAGGTGTGTAGTTCCGGAAGACATAAATTGCAGAGAAACCTGCACCACGTCAAAGCTGCTTCGTACACATTTTACCAACGATGCGCAAAAGAGAACTAATTCAAGAACCTTGGACTATTGAGAGTAAGATATTTGGTCTCAACTATAGTGAGAAAATACCAGAATTTGCTCAAGGAGGTTTTAGACCGAGGGCCGCTTCACTGATCAGTTCTAAAATTGAATATCTTCTCATTCCACGATTTAACACCAGAGATCTAGTGGCAGCGATAATCGAATTACATCAGGGGAATGAATTGCAAGAGTTCTCGTACTCCTCCGCCTATTTCCCCGAAGATATAGACGCGAGTACTCGTGTTCTTGTGCAGGAGTTAATTGAACAGTGTTACCGTCGCAATTAGCATCTCACTCTGGATGCGATTCCAACGCACACAACAACATCTAGGATAGCAGCCATAACAACAGAAGCGGTGAGTTACTTTCAGATTATATTTTTAGAAAATATCTGCTTTTATATATTGTAATACTACCCGTAAACTCAAACTCACCGTTAAAAATTCTATAAGAGAAGAGGTACTTGACTTTACCATCTCCTCTCCTTTTTTGTCATAAATTTATCAAAGACTGACAAGTGTCAGATGAGGCATTCCTATCGGACCATAGGATGCAATGTCGGACAAGGTCAATCTACATACATGAAGAAACTCACAAATTGGAATACTTTTCGAGCAAACCTCTCTATCAAATCTGACTCACTGTCTTCATCTCTACAGTCTATTGGGGAAGCGGATCAACTAAATGAAGAATGTTGTTAAAAGGTGTATGCTATGGTGGAACCTTCAACTTGAATAAATGCATAAAATGGTGAGAACATTTTTTAACAAAATCAAACACACCGATAACTGGGACTTGTACAGTTGCACTTTAATCAACTTTAATAAAGAATTGAGAAAGTCCAAGAAAGCTTCCTGGAGAAAGAATTGCGAGACTCTGAAAAAGCAGTCAGAAATTTCGGGTCTCCAAAAAGTTATCTCGAAGGACTCTTCAAATAGCTTAGATCTGTTACAAAAAGAAGATGATACTTTCACAGCTAGTCGATAGGAAACTCTAAAAATGCTACTTAAGGTTCATTACCCAGACCCGATCCCTCTAAACAATATGTTTAGCATAGACAAAGCTGAATGGGTCATAAACACATTTAAACCATAAAAGCCACCTAGATCAGATGAAGTCCTCCCAGCACTGATTCAAAAAGGTCTGGTTCTCAATAGAAATTCATCTCTGCACCCTCACCACTATGCATACAGGAAAGAAGGATCCACCGAAGTTGCTCTGCTAAATCTGGTAACACAGACTAAAGAGGCCTACCGACAAAAGGAGATTACAGATATTGAAGGTGCCTCTGATAGTACCAGACATGAATACAGTTCGATAGCCATGTCAAAAAAACCCAACTAACCATTGGGATAGACCGATGCTCGTAAACCGTAAAATCCCCACATCTGTCTCGGCCGTCAAAGATTGTCGACAAGGAGGTGTTCTCTCACCGCTCTTGTGATCACTGTTCATTTATGGCCTACTAGTAAACGGCTATCAAACAATAGGATATGCCGACGACTTAGTCATAATAGTGAAGGGTAAACACCCTAAAGACGTTTGCTATAAGATGCAGACTGTTCTAAAGATAGAACATCTCTCAATCAACCCCACCAAATCTATACTTATTCTCTTCACTCGTCAAAGAAATCTAAGCCTTTACTAGATCTCACTTAACGGTACAGTAATTGGGTACTCTAACGAAGTAAAATATCTTGAAAATAGTTCTCGACAAAAAACTGAATTGGATTTCACATATAAATAAAATTAAATAAAAATAATAAAATTACCAAAGCTACTAAAGGCATGTGATATGTATGGTAAGACCATGTCAAGTTAATATACAATGATGATGCGACCTATCATCGCCTACATTGGTAGTATGGTGGAACAAAACAAAAGATAAATTTATCATACAAAAGACTACAAAGACTACAAAGACTTCCATACTTCGGCATCACCGGCGTAATGAATGCATGCCTAAAAGCGGTTATAGCAGCCTTCATTAGTAAACCGCTATATATGGCTATTCGCACCATGGTCAGACTACTACAAATACTAGAGCTTAGTCACTCAGATCACACGGATCAAATGAATCTTCTTCTAAAATCCCTTAGCTTGACATGAGCTGCACCTACCTAAGCCGAGAAGCATGGAACTACAAAAACCCAACCTCAAACCTTAAAGGTTTTATGTGGTATACGAATGGATCAAAGACGGACATCGGGATCGGTGCTAAAATATTTGGTCCATGACAGCCAATGGGGAAAAATCCCAGCAAAATCCATCATATTCTCATTCTCGATAAGGGAATGAAGACTGTCCGCACTAACGGCCATTAAAGCACTCGGCTCCAACCTCATTGGCTGCAAATCAGTCTTGCACTGCTGCAATACATTACAATAACTCTCCTATATGAAAACACTGTGCTCCGTATCCATTTACGGCGATGACACTAAGTTCTCCAAAACTATTTCTTCATTCTCCTTCAAGAAGACCTCTATAAGTTTTCCACTTGGTGTCTAAAAAATTTCTTTGAGCTTAATGACTCCAAATGTCGATCTATGACTTTGTCTTGTACGTCGAATCAATCTCATGACCAACCTGTACGCCAGGTTCAATCCCTTAGCGACATTTGAATTTTATACAATAGAGAGTTAAACTACCGTTCGCATATTGATAATTCTTAAAGCCAACTCATCGTTCGGTTTTATCAAACGTTGATCTTAAGAATTTTGCAACCCTTATGTGACAAGGTCGCTTTACATTACACTTGTCTGGCCCCTTCTCGAATATGCCACCCAAGTGTGGTCCCTCTTTCAGCCAATTCATATATCCCAAATCGAGAACATTCAACGTCGTTTTCTTCGATTTGCTCTTCGTGGACTACCCGGGAATGACCCCTTTTTCTTACCTCCCTATCGTGACCGCCTCAAACTTATTAACCTGAATACCCTCGAAAAACGCAGAGACGTAGCTCACATTCTCTTCATTAATCAACTGCTCTCCGGTTCTGTGGACTGCTCTTCCCTTTACAATTCTATTTCTTTCAATACTAGCCCTCGTAATTTACGCTGTCCTCGTTTCTTCTATATCCCAACCCACCGGATCTCTTACGGCTCTAGCGAACCAATCTCCCGCATGCTCCGTAAGGTCAACTCAAACCTCCCCCTTTTTGATTTTCACCTGAGCACTTCTCGTCTTAAACTTGATCTCCTCCACCATTCCCTTACTTCCTAACCCTTAACTCTTATTCGTTTTTTTTTTTAACACTAAGCGAAATAAATTAACAAAGTAAAACCTTGGTGGATGCCTGTATTGTCGGGAATAAAATAGCCGACGAACTGACCAAAATTCGGCTCGTCTGATTCTTTCATCCGCCCTGAGCCTTTCTGTATAGGTAGAATTTCAAATTAAATAATATTAACTTAAAAATAAAGAGTTAGGAAAACAAAATGTGCATTTTTCATTGGGAAAACATCAAAGGGCTTCGCCGGCGAAAAGAGCCATCAAATCCTTCCACAACAAATCCAAAGAATCCTTACAATTTAGAGGGCATCCATATGAGAAGATTTCTTGAATTTCTAACAGGGCGCTACTACCTTCGATATCACCTACACAAAATAGGTGTTATTTAGGAAATTAAATGCAGTCTTTGCATGGAAGACGGCGAAACTGCAGTACACATCTTATGTGAATGCATGGTTCTAAGTGCCTTAAGGAGACGATAGTTTTAATCTCTGGTTAAATTCTCAAAATCTCCACCATAGGGATTCCCAAAAGATTTGAGCCGCTCTTGGCTTCTTAATACTGATTTTGTGGTGCAAGAGATCGCAATTGGCAGATCAGATCCTTTTAAAAAGAAATATATATATACTAATGTTTCCGAAGCAGTTTGGCACATATTTCCATGGATAATTCACTCCAGTTTCACACCTGGACATATTCTGATCCAAGTAATGTACAAATGGTGCTGGAGAATCTAAGGAAAACAACAGCGATGGCGTTTTCGCTACCATTCTGATGCATGAAGAAGTATCAGCTTACTATACATTTACTAATTAAAATGAGACTTTTCGATGGCAAAGCCGCGGTACTCTTGTTAAAGGCCATCTTGGTGTATTTTACGAGCATACTCTTGGTAGAGTCTGTATCCAAGAATGCTATTATGTACGGATGTTGTTACATGTTATTAGATGGCCAGCTTCATTCAAAAGTTTATAAGACGTGAAGGGTATTTTACATCCAACATATCAAATAGCATGCCTAACTCTTGGTGTACTGAGTAGTGACAATCGCTAGCACGATACATTAGCAGTGCATTTAAACTATGCGAGCTATTTGCTATTCTATTTGGTTTATTTCATTGAAGATTTTATTGTATTCCTCAAACGCCAATACCCAGAAGCTGACATAAATGCTCATAACGAAAATATACAAAGCTAATCGTGCTCTTCTTTCATTATAAAACATTCGGCTTTCAAAAGGCAGAAATATTGTTGATCATTATGGTTTACCATCTCCGGGAATAATTGACGGATCTGCTGAAAATTCGAACAGAGAACACATTGAACAAACTAATTTCGATCCAGTTGAACTTCAACACACAATAAATAGCAATATAACAAGGCTAAAAAACGAACGAAAAAGTTTACCGTCTCTTTATTGACAGACTAAACGCGCGTGCTGGTGCTATATATTTCTTAGATGCCCCGGGTGGTACTGACAAAACGTTTTTAATTATTCCGATATTGGCTGAAATAGGTGATGATAAAAAGATCGCTATAGCGGTGGCGTAGTAAGGAATTTGCTGCAACTCTACTTACCGAAGGAAAAACAACTCATTCTGTATTCCAAATACCAACTGAAGCAGATCGTATGGCAGACTGTATTTTCGAGGTGTGGCATGAATGTATATTACTATGACGAACAAAGTATCGATTGAAGCTGTCAATAGAACAATACAAGATTTAAAATAGAAAAACCAACTACGCAGTGGGGTTGCATTATTATTCGCATGAGATTTCAGTCACAGGTCATCGCTAAAAGAACACGAGCAGATGAGGCTAATATAGACGCATTGAAAAGCTTCATTTAAAACAAAACACGGGAGCACAATCAGAAGGCACGAACTGTTCTAAAGTTCACCAACATATTGGCGAAGGAAAATACGCAGAGATTAATAACAACCATCACAAAGAAATTCCAGCTGCTCTTTGTCAGACCGTGGCGGATATTGAAACTTTAATATAATTATGGCGAAATCCGCAATCTCAGTACCAGAGAAGATTCATGGTTGTGTGAAAGATCTATTTTAGAATGGTTCTCTAATAATCTTATGATGGAAAAGATGGAAAAGACTCCTGGTTAATCAACATCTTAGCCTCCATAAATACAATATGCCATCAAGAATTTTTGGCAGTCCTAGTCCACATTAAAGTGATTCATTCCCAAATCATTCCATCCCAACGATCATTTACAATGCCATTCCAGCTCAGTCAGCTCTTTGGAAAAGGCCAGACTGCTTGCTGCACGCTTTGCGGCCAGCTCAACACTCCCAGACTGTGCTTTGTCTCCACCTACACTTGAGTGCGTTGAATCTTCAATGGAAAGGATCCACTTTCGTTCCACTTTACTTAAAGATCTCAACATACATAAATCCGCTGGTCCAGATGGTATATCTCCCCTTCTTCTGAAGAGGTGTTCTACCATGTTGGCAAAACCACTGCGTAAGCTTTTTCATCTATCCTACTCTTCAGGATCCTTCCGGAGCAGATGGAAAACAGCATTTGTCGAGCCCGTCCCTAAAAAAGGCGAATCATATTCTCTCTCCTCCTACAGACCCATTCCACTTAAGTCCCTTATTTCCAAGGTTATGGAAACGCTGATAAACCGTCAGCTCATGAAATATCTCGAAACACGAAAACTTTTCAATGACCGGCAATATGGTTTTCGTAGCAACAGGTCCACTGGTCATTTGATGGCATGTCTCACCGAAAAGTGGAACTAATCTGGCGAAAGCAAGATAGTTGCACCTGATATTTCTAAGGCATTTGACAGAGTTTAGCAGCAGACTCCTTTGTCGAAAATATGTGCCTTTGGGATCAACGACTCTCTTCTTCAATGGATTAGAAACTAACGTTCGGAACGATGACAGTACTCTCTGCTTTTCATATTCGTTACCGGACTCACGTCCCTGCTCTTCGGCTATAGAACGGGAACGGCAGCTTATGCTAAGCTCATTCCATTCCGATATTAACAGCATTACCAATTGGGCAAGGTTAGGTTAAGTAAGAGTGGCTGTTGGAAATACCAACCTACTTAAGCCTATTGGCCCATTGTGATGCCACGTGGATCTATGATCTTCTTACTACTGGAACCAGTTTGAGCATATAATAAAGCGTAGGAGACTATTAACGTCTATTTTTTCTAGATCGTTTAGGTCGTTGTAGAAGAAAGCTCCTAGATGAAGCTTCCTTCTCTGGGAGAGAGCTGGGCATGTGCAGAGTAGGTGGGGGATTGTCTCCTCCTCTTCCTCGTCCATGCAGCTTCTACAGAAATCATTAGTAAAAGCGCCAAGCCTTCTTGCGTGCTTGACTATGAGGCAGTATCCAGTAATGACACCTATTATGGCGCTGAGATGTTTCCTATCTAAAAGGATCAGACATTTAGAGCGACTCAGATCCAGCCTTGGCCAGATCTGTTTGCCCAGCAGTCCACCTAAGGTCTGTTATTTTATTGGCATCCAGCTTTAATGTAAGTTTGCACGTGGCGATTGGTATACTTATACTATGATTTTCCGGTAGAATAGGTAGAGTGGTTCCAATTTTGGCGAGTTCATCAGCTCTGCAGTTCCCTGCAATGTCTCTATGGCCCGGCACCCAACAAAGGTGAATGTTGAACTGCTCTGCCATCTCCATGAATGATGATCGGCATTCAAGGGCAGTTTTAGAACACAATGAGACCGAGTCCAAGGACTTGATGGCGGCCTGACTATCCGAAAATATGCGGATATCCTTTGCAGATATCACGTTTTTCTTCAGCCAGGACAGAGCTTCTTTAATCGCCAAAATTTCCGCCTGGAACACGCTACAGTGATTTGGAAGGCGGAAAGAGAGACTTAGATTTAGCGTATCTGAGAAAACACCGCCACCAACTCCGCTATCGGTGCTAGATCCATCTGTGTAGAGATGGATTGACTTGTCCTCCATGAAAGCATCCTCCTCCCAGAATGATCTAGAGGGGAAGCTTACATGGAAGTTTTTGTCAAACCAAAGTTCAGGTATGGTGTAATCGGTGTTCTCTGTAATGTATTAAGAATGTTGGCGTGGCCAAATGAATTATTTGTCCACTGTTTAGTCGCTTTAAGGCGAATAGCTGCAGTCGCAGCTACTTGCTTGCTACGAATGTCGAGGGATGTCAAGTGAAGCAGGATATCTAATGCCGCAGAGGGGGTAGACCGCAAGGCTCCTCTTGTGCATAGACATGCTGTTCTTTGGACTCTGCTTAGTTTAATGCGGTTGACTGCATTTTCCAAGGCCGTCCACCAGACAACCACCCCGTAAGTAACTATCGGTCTTATGACCGAGATGTATAGCCAGTGGGTTATGCGAGGTTGAAGGCCCCATTTGCTCCCAATGGTGTTCTTGCAAGAGAATAAAGCTATTGTAGCTTTATTGACTCTTTCTTGAATGTTAGGTTTCCAGTTTAGTATCGGAGAAAACTAAACTGGTACCGTTTATTGAACGAGGGTCTATGATTGGGATTTTATATTTCCTAGAAAAGAGGACAAGATCAGTTTTATAGGGGTTTATTCCCAATCCGCAGCGATCTGCCCAGCGGGTTAATCTGTTAAGATTTACTTGGAGGAGTTCTTTAATGGTATTTCGATGTTTTCCTGAGACGGCTATGGCAACGTCATCCGCATAGGCAATCACTCTGCTACCACCCGCTTCCAGGTATATCAGTAGTTCGTTAACCACTAAGTTCCAGAGAAGGGGGGAGAGGACACCGCCTTGCGGCGTACCCCTACTGACATATCTTTTAGCAGAAGTCTCACCCAGTTTGGAGTTGATTATCCTGCTTGTTAGCATTAGATTAATCAGCTCACCAAGTGAGCCGTCTACCTGCAGAGTTGACAGCGCAGTCGTGATTGCGGATGTGTTGACATTGTTAAAGGCGCCCTCTATGTCTAGGAAAGCAACCATTGTGTACTCCTTATATTGTAGGGATCGTTCGATGTGGCTAGTCAGAGAGTGCAAAGCCGTTTCCATCGACTTTCCTTTACAGTAGGCATGTTGAGCCGTAGACAGAAGTCTTGGATCAACTTTAGCTCGAATATGGATATCAATTAGTCGTTCTAAAGTTTCAAGAAGGAATGATTATAGACTTATAGGTCTGAGGTCCTTTGGGACTACATAAGAACATTTTCCAGCCTTGGGAATGAATACTACATTGACTTCTCTCCATAACAGTGGAATGTGAATAAGTTCTACACAGCTCCTCATAATATTTTCCAACACTGGTAGAATAATATCTGAGGATCTCTGTAGCTCGGCAGGTATAATACCGTCCGGACCAGCAGACTTGTATGGTTTGAAGCTATGCAGCGCCCAGAGCAGTTTGTCTCTCGTAATCAGATCATGAATTTTGGTCCCGGCTGCAGTAGGCCTGTTTGGGCTGCTACTGGACGCGAGTTGGGAGCTACCTGGAGAGTGGGTGTCCAGAAGCAGGTTGAGTGATTCATCACTTGAGGTTGTCCAAGAGCCATCGGTTTTTTTCAAACAGCTGGGCATCATAAGATTTGTGGAGAAGATTTTTCTTAGCCGCGAATGACCTCCAGGATTGTCGCTTTGCCTTCTTCAGTTCTTTTTTGTATAATTTGAGGGATTCTTTATATGAGTCCCAGTCGGTAACTTTTCTTGTGCTTTTTGCTACGTTGAAAAGTTTTCTGCAGGCGTTTCTGAGCAGTCCCAGTGCCGATGTCCACCAATGTGGCTTTTTCTTACCTCTTGTTTGAATAAGAGGGCAGGAAGCCGCCATAGCCTTATTGTCAGCCAAAGCAAATTCCGTGACTTTCATGTCAAGCTCATTGGTGTCACGCGGGGGACTTGATAGTTCAGAGGATAACGTTTTTGACAGTATTCCTCTGTATTTTGACCGGTAATTCCGGAAAGCTGGTTGGCGGGGGGGAGCATCACTCAGACTGAATTGGATGTATCTATGGTCTGAAAAGGAGTGTTCAGACGATACCATCCAGTTTGTTAGCCTTTGGGTGATGCTGTCGGAGACAAGAGTAATATCTAACACTTCTTGTCGGTTTCTTGTTATAAAAGTGGGCTCATTGCCAATATTGCAAATTAAGAGGTTAGTACTTAAAATATAATCTAAAAGTGACTAACCTCTATCATTGATGTCGGTACTGCCCCATACCGTATGATGTGCGTTAGCGTCGCATTCGATTATGAGGGCAGTTTTTTGCCTTCCAGCTTCCAGTACCAACCTTTCTAGGTTATCACCAGGAAGAGGGCCCACTTGGTCGTGGGCAAGGTAAGCCGATGCCAGCCAGTAGGAGCCTTTGACAGTCTCTAGTCTGGCAACGGTTAAGTCGGGGTCACTGAGGTCGGGAAGTAGAAATACATTAAATCTACGTTTCACTAATATACAAGTTCTAATCTTAACTTTGTCTCTTGTATAGAGCGGAGCAACTATCAACAGAGTGAAATTTAATGCTTCTAAAACACA